>CAUYLG010073569.1:0-10434 GCA_963573385.1 Cacajao melanocephalus
CTTCTGGTCAATGGGTCTTTGGAAAACTGCCATGTTAGTTAGGTGGGAGGCATCTGGGATCTTTGATTCTGTGCCACAAAGCGTTTCCCTTGACTGTGTCAGAACCCTCCTTACCCTCTGAGCTCACCTGGCCCTGCCACCCGGTATTCCATGACCTTCTCTCAAAGGCAACAGAAAGATCACAAGATACCATAGGCAATCTGTTGGTGTGATCAGATATCTTGGCGATCTCTTGGCATTTGCTTCCTGATAACTGTGGGGTAGCATTCTCTTCACCAAACATCTCAAACTCAACTGTCTACAAGAGCCAAGTAAGTGCCCTAATAAGTGAAGTCAGCCAGGCAGGAACTGAGAATCACAGAAAAGAGGCGTCCGCCGTCACCCTTGCTTGGATACAGCCGTCCAAGACCTGGTCTTACTATTTTTTTTTTTTGAGACAAAGTCTCACCCTGTTACCTATGCTAGAGTACAGTGGCATGATCTTGACTCATTGCAATCTCCACCTCCCAGGTTCAAGCAATTCTCCTGCATCAGCCTCCCGAGTAGCTGGGATTACAGGCATGCTCCACCACACCCAGCTAATTTTTTGTATCTTTATTAGAGACGGGGTTTCACCATGTTGGCCAGGCTTATCTCAAACTTCTGACCTTGTGATCTGCGCACCTCAGCTTCTCAAAGTACCGGGATTACAGGCATAAGCCACCGCACCTGGCCAACTTTCTTTTTTTTTTTTATTCATGGTTTTTAAAAATTTTTTTTACATATTTATTTATTTATTTTTGAGATAGAATTTCACTCTGTCGCCCAGGCTGGAGTGCAGTGGCACAATCTCAGCTCACTGCAACCTCTGCCTCCTGGGTTCAAGCGATTCTCCTGCCTCAGCCTCCTGAGTAGCTAGGATTATAGGTGCCTGCCACCACTCCTGGCTAATTTTTGTATTTTCAGTAGAGACAGGGTTTCACCATGTTTGCTAAGATGATCTCAATCTCCTGACTTCGTGATTCACCTGCTTCGGCCTCCCAAGTGCTGGGATGACACGTGTAAGCCACCATGCCTAGCCTATTTATTTTTATTTCTATAGGTTCTGGGGGATCAGACAGTGTTTGGTTACATGGATAAGCTCTTCAGTGGTGATTTCTGAGATTTTGGTGCACCCATCACCCAAGGAGTGTACACTGTACCCAATGTGCCGTCTTTAATCCCTCACCCACCTCCCACCCTTCCCAAGTCCCCAAAATCCATTGTATCATTCCTATGCCTTTGCATCCTCATAGCTTAGCTCCCACTTACATGTTAGAATATACGATCTTTGGTTTATTTCTGAGTTACTTCACTTAGAATAATCAAATCCCCACAGACCCAGGCTCAGGGCTCCTCCCCAGGGAACTTCTGAGGTGTGTAGAGTCACAGGACAGAAGTTAGAAAACTCTGGCCTCCATCTCATTCCTTTGGCAGCCAAAGCTCTTAGGGTTTTAGAGGCGATTTTCTTTTGTCCTTTCTAAGAATTGACATCACTGGTTTCATCTTAACCTGTTTCAAGCCCTACTTGTGAACCTTTGATGGGGTCTTCCCCCTAATCTGACTCTTCTCCATTTTTCCAGAAAAGGAATTAGGAAAGTCACATATCCAGGGGCCTGCAGCCTCTGACTTCAAAATTGGAAGTCTAAATGCTACAACCCCTTCTTCTGAGCCACCTACTATTGTTGCAGAATTGTGTGACTGAGTCTTGTCTCCTTAAAATGACTGTAAACTCTCTGACTGCAGAGATTGTATTAGGGTAAGTAAGCTATACTGCTATAACAAATAGTCCCTACATGCAAAGGTTCAATACAGTAGATGTTTATTTCCTGCTTACGAGGCAGTCTTTGGCATGTGTATGTCCATGTGGTCATTCAGGGACCCAGGCTCCCTGTGTTTTATGGCTCCACCTCACCCTAGTTCCTATTGTCATCCATAGTCAGCTGATGGAAGAGGAAATGGCATGAGATGTGTTCCCAGGAGGCTTTACATGGGTTAGACCTGGAGGGCGAACATATCACATCTGCTCATGTTCCATCTGGAAAAACATATTTGAGTTGCCACATCAAGCTGCAACTGAGAATGAGAGATGGAGTTCCTGTGTCTCCAAGAAGAGTATGACTTTGGCAGATCAGCTCTTCTGTTCCCCGAGTTCTCTTTCTCCTGCCAAAACCCAGCACTGAGCAGGACCTTCAGAGGATGTTCCATGAGAATTTGTTGAGAGTTGTGCAGAGGTTGACTGGTGCTTCTCCATTCTCACATAGATGTGCATCAGGAGACCCGACATCTCAGAGCTGAGCTCTACCTGGAAGCCCCTCATATATGTAGCCATCAAACCTCTCAGATAAGCCGAGTCCTGAAGCATTTTGGTTGCATCAGAAAACAGATGGAAGGCTGGTCTTTACAGATGCATAAGCTTCATCCTGGCCTCCACCCACAGAGGTTGTATCTGTGCAGAAATTCATCCCAGAGCACCAGGCAGGTGGACGCCAAGCCCCCACTGAGATTCTGCTGTATCGGGAAATGCATGCATCTGGTGCATCTGTCCTGGAGCAGCTCTGACAGTCCAGGCCTGGGCAATGGAGACATTAACCACAGCCTTGAGCAGAGTGGTTTCAGTAGGAGTGCCAGAGACAAAAGCCAGACTAGAGGAACTTAAGGAAGGAACAGACATTAGTGAACTAGAAATGAACTTTTCCAGTTACTTGGAAAAAATAAGACCAAAGATGATTATGCACATTGCAACTGACACACACGCAGCACAGGGCCAGGTGTCCTCCTCTCTGGAACCCTTGACTCCTGCTGGTACTGTTTCATCTCCCCAGGTAGCCCCTCTGCCTTTATCCCCCTCCAGAGAAGCAGCTTGCTCCAGACTCTGGTGCACTGGACGCAGGAGGCAGCAGCAGGTGGTGGTGTGCCCTGGAAGAGCACTGGAGTAGAAATTGAGAACCCTCATAGACATCCTCATAGACATCTTCAAAATAGATCCAAGCTCTTCACCCCACCACCCCTGCCACCACCCCACCCAAGCCAGTGCAGTGTCTTGCCCAGACAAGGGGCATAGCCTACTAACTGATCCCTCAGATCTTTCCCTGGTCCCCCTAAGATAACTCTCCATATGGCAGCCTTCTCCATCTTTTAAAAAGGTATATCTTGGGCTGGGCACCATGGCTCATACCTAGGCAGGAGGATCACTTGAGCCCAGGAGTTCAAGACCAGCCTGGTGGTCTCGAAATTTAAAAAATTTTTTTTCAGAGACAAAGTGAGACCTTGTCTCTGCAAAAAAATTTTAAAAATAAGCTGGATGTGGTGATGTACAACTGTGGTCCCTGCTACTCAGGAGGCTGAGGTGGGAGAATTGCTTGAGCCCAGGAGTTTGAAGCAGTAGTGAGCTGTGATTGTGCTGCTGCTCTCTAGCCTGGGTGACAGAGTGAGACCCTGTCTCAAAAAAAAAAGAAAAGAAAAAAAAAGATTTCCTTGTTAAAGTCCTCCCTTGGCTCTTCGCACTCCCCCATTTTTCTATTCCCTTATCCTACTTCTTTTCTTCACAATTCTATCCTTATTTATCCTTTATATTTAGTCATTTGACTTGATTATTTTCTCTCTCACTGGTGAGGCTCTAGGAGAGGGTGCTTGTCTTACTCACTTCTGTGTCCCAGCCCCTAGTAGGCACGCTGACATTTACTGAAAGCGTGGTTTCTTGAAGCCTCAGTTTCCTCAAGTTATCAGATAGTGACAATGAATGCTACATGCATGGGTTTGCGAAGGTTGAATAAGAAGATGAAGCCAAGCAGATACTGCGATGTGTGATGCGAACCATGTAAGGCAGCATCGTCTTCACCGTGGCTCCCTGCAGGCACAAGACATATTTACATGGCCACGGCCCAAGTCTGAGGTCATGCGGGGTCTGCACCAGAAACAGCAGCTACCGCACAGCTGGGAACCTTGGGGGTCTATTGAAAACCAATGACTAGTACCTCATTCCCAATGACAAAATCTCAGGGAGACTTGTAATTTTATTTTTCCAAAGTGCACAGAGTGACATAAATGGAGCAATAGTCTACCTTGTGTTTGGACTACTTTGACCCTCTTCAACCTCTGCCATCTTTTATCTCATTTTTGTCTAGATTTATACATCAGAGTTATATTTGAGAGCTGATGGAGAAGACGCTGATGTCTAAGTTACAGCAGATGCTGCTGGAATTAACCTATCCCCAGGGGTTGAAGGCTGAAGGGAGGGTCTCAATCCTGTTTCAGGGAATAGAAGATAAATCGTACAGTTTGTCCCCAGAACTGGCCTCTCTCCATGCCACAGCTCTGCTGCTGCCTCTCCTTCATTGATTTGGCCAGGTTTGGGGAGCTCACATTGTGGCCACGTGGGGCTTGTGCTTCCCAACCGGACATGAGCTCGAAGCATCAGCTACCATGAACAATGCCACTTTCTGGAACCAGAAAAGGAGTTCTACTAGCATTGGGTTCTTTTCCCCCCTCTCTTCTCTTCTTTAAGTGGTTATCTTCCCTGGGAACACGTGTCCAGTTGGCAAACCAGGGAAGGCTGGCCTTACCTTTCTGATAGTCCAGGGTGGTGCCTGACATCCCACAGAGTGCTCAGTAAAGGTTGATGCATGAACACAAGAATGAATGAATGAGCTGCCCTCTGCTGTATTAGTTTTTTTTTTTTTTTTTTTTTTTTGAGACAGAGTCTCTGTTGCCCAGGCTGGAGTGGAGTGGTGAGAACTCTGCTCTCTACAGCCCATGCCTCCTGGCTTCAAGCAATTCTCCTGTCTCAGCCTCCCAAGTAGCTGGGACTACAGGTGACCACCACCACAGCTGACTAATTTTTGTATTTTTAGTAGAGACTGGATTTTGCTATGTTGGCCAGGCTGATCTCAACTCCTGACCTCAGGTGATCCACCCGGCTCGGCCTCCCAAAGTGCTGGAATTATAGGCGTGAGCCACCGTGTCTGGCTAAGGGTTAGCATTTTTAAATGTATGTTTCCTTCATAGCACTTAACCACAGCTTGAAACTACATACTTGTGTGATTATTTGATTAAAGTGTATTTCCCCTCCTAGACCCTAAGAATATGGACAAGTTCTGTGGTTACATTTTATGAGAAAGTTGTGTTTGTCCACTGTATCCCTAGGGTCAGGCCCAGGGCTTACCATGCAGGAAGCGCACAATAAATATCTCTAAATGAACAAGGGCCAGAAGCCCAGGGATGGAGGGGGTGCCATCATTCGCTAATGTCAAGGCAGGAGTGAGGACAACAGGTAAGAATGCCCAAGTGTGGAAATCATGTTACACCTGACTCACTGTCAGTCCAGAAGGCCAGTAAGCAAGTCAGGGAGGCATTAAGAGGTGGTTGGACTTGAGGGCTGGGTGATGATGCCAACAGTGGCAATTATCTCTGGTGGATCCCTTGCTCTAGACCCGCACTGTCCCACAATCACAATCAGCCACTTGTGTGGCCACGGAGCACTGGGAATGAGGCTGGTCTGAATTGAGTTGTATTGCCAGTGAAAAATCTACACATCAGATTTCAAAGGTTTACATGGGAAAAGAACGTAAACTGTCTCACTAATAATTTTTACATTGATAACATGTTGAAATAATATTTTGGGTAGAATTGGTTACATAAAATATATCATTAAAATTATTTCAGCTCTTTCTTCTGCTTTGTAAAATGGGATTTAAATAGCATTTACCAGTTAATAGCTCGCATTATATTCTAGTGGTGTTCTAGAGGGAGGTCTTTGGGGCAGCTATATTGGGGGAGAATATTCACCACTGAACAACAACAGCAGTTATGGTCAAAGTTTGTGTCTCTTTTTTGGCTGGTCCTGTGCTAGGTTCTTCACCACGTAGTAACTTTATCTGGGGGTCAACATTCTGGAGGAATAATCTGAAACATGGAAAAAGTCTTTATACACAAAGCGATTAATTATAGCATTATGTAATGCTAATACAAATGGAAAATAACCTAAGCATCTAAACTGCAGAATAGGATGATGTGTGCCAGCATTCATACAGCAGAATATTATGCAACCCTCAAGAACTCTGTTTCCCAAGGATTTGTTATACCATGGCAAAATGCTATGATAATGCTCAATCCAAAACTCAAAATTCAACATTGCATCCCACTCTCGCCATGAGCGCAGAGAGAAGGCTCAGAGGAAGGCAACTGGAAGGCTCCACCAGGCCGTTCCCAGCTGTTGTCTTGGGAGGATGGGATGATCAATGACTTATCTTTTTTCTTCCTAGCTTTTAAATTAGACTTTATTTAATAAGCATTTAATACGAGAGAATTACACTTATGTTATCTCAAAAAGAAAGACCCCAGGAGTTTGCCTTCATGTTGTCAACAGCAGTAGGAGGCAAGGCAAGTCAACTCCGGCGTGGCCCTTCAAGGTGTACACAGCAAACCCCAAAGCTTCTGCAGGAGCATCATCCACAGCTTGCACCTGCTGGTTTAGTCCTTAGCCGAGTGAACACCTCCTCCATCTACCCGACTCCTCCAAGACTCTAAGATCTTCGAGGGCAGTAGCATGGTCTCCTCACTTTTGCACTCTCAGCCCAGAGCCAGCACGGGCTGGGTGCTTTGCAAGAGGCATTGCACTTGTGCTGGATTTCTGCTACTTGCCCTTAGGGCTCTCCATGGCTGTGCCCTGGGAGGCAGACCTAGGTGGCAGTTTCACTCACTCCTGCAGGGGTTTATCCAGTACGGATCCAGTATGCAATCCAAGTATCCAGTCCAAGTATGCAATCCCTTGGTCACCTCCCTGTGGGTCTTGTCGGACTGTGACTCTCTCTTGAAGGTCCCAGCTGCTCTAAAGGTGGCTATTCCCACACTCTCCTCCCAGCTTCCAGTAGCCAGTTCTACCCCGTCGCCTTCAGGCTCGGGGAGTAACGGCTCTGTGCATTTTCTCTTGTTCTTTCCTTTCCCTTTCCTTTACCCTTACAAATAGCCTTTTGAGGAAAGCCTCCACAAACGATCCTAATCTGAGTGTGTCCTCTTTTTCCCACCAGGACCCTGACTCACACAGAACTTAATTGAAAACACAGAGCCTGCGCCCGCCCCGCAATGTGCCGAGAAGAGAGGTGCAGACCGCGCTCTAGGAAGGGCAGTGTCTCTGAGCCTCGTGATGTCTCCCAGTGCACCCAGTACCAGGTGCCAGAGGGCTGAGTTTCAGGGCTGGCAAACCTGAGTCCACATTCAAGTTCTATCCCTTCTAGTAGCCGACAGCCATGAGACCCCTCACACGTTCCTTCGTGTCTAAAGTCTCATCTGTAAAAGTGAGTGAGAATACCTCTGTTTTGAGTGTTGTGAGGGTTAAATGCAGTGAGACACCTACCCTGCTTGGCATGTGGTCTGGAGTAGAGTGAGCTCCAGCAAACATCAGCCATCGGGGATCACTGCTCTGATCCATGGGGACCCTCATGAATGCAAATGTCCAGCCAGACCCCACTTCTGAAGATGCAGTGCAGGGGGCTTGAAGTTCTCCCCATCCACCTCCTGGGCTGCAGAGATTGCAAAAAAGACCCATGAGGATACAGGCCGCAAGCACCCATTCTGTGTAAGCTCCCACGTGAGAGGCGGGTATTCACAGAGCAAGACCAGGGGCTGAGAACCAGCAGGAAATGAGGTGCATTTAGAGAAAATCTCTTGCTTATTTAAAAATTGCACTTGTGAAAGACACCAGAATGAGAGATGTGGGCATTTGTGAGAAATAAGCAAAAAAGGGAAAAACCAGAAATATATTATCAAAAATGTAGAAAAGGATTACGTTTGACATAAAATGTTGTACCCTTAAAATACCTGTAATTCAATCTCAGAATGAGGTCTCTTTTAAAAATTCCGTGAAAATACTTCCTCACTTGCTTTGTCTCTTTTCTGTATAAGGGATTTTCTCTTTAATTCCCTTTGGGAAACTTCATATAAATGACGATTTGCATCTCAAGGGATTACTCCATTTAGGAAAGTGTTTTATTTTTTTAAAAAAAAGTTAAATAAATAAATAAAATAAAAATTAAAAAAAAAAGAAGAAAAAAAGGTTTACCACAGAATGCTGAGCAATATAATTAGCTTGTCCCTTCTGTTTTATTTTAAAAGGCGGTATGTCCGAGTTCTCACTAAACATATTCTCAGGACATTTGAAATGTGACGGTGCCTCAGAAACGGGCACTGAAATGAATGAAGCAAAGGCTCAGGGAGTGTAAACCAAGAGGCAGGATCTCTGGCCCGGGGTAGCCAGCAGCGTGGCTTCACGTCTGTCTCTGTGGATGAGGCTACCACGGATTGGTAAGGCCATCCCATCCTACCTTTCGTGGGATGCTGCCCTGTGTTCTGGGAGGCCACATGCTAAAAGAGCTGATCTTATTTCACCTAGGCAGCCAAGTAAGGCTGAAGGAGTTCTGGGGACTGGGCATGTCATAGGTTATCATCTCTTAAGTCAAAATTGCTAAGGCCCCTGCCAGCTCTGACATTCTGATTGAACATTTGGGTGTTTCCACTGGCCTCATTCTTGTCACATAACACAAGAATGCTCCAATGATCACACTTCATTTTACTTTGTGAACTTAGGAATAAAATGTGAGCTGCAGAACCTCGCTCTTGATCCTACTATCTAATGCCAGGCTGGTTCAACCATGAGAGGCAGTGTTGTGCCCTCATTTGCAAAACAAGTGGGAGGATGTTTCCCTGTCTCCCCTCCGGAGAAGCAAATCACCTGGAAATGGAAGCATGCTGTCTGCATTCAGAAGGACTGGCTAGGAGCCCACAGGAGTGTAGAGTTTCGAAATGTGCCTTCTGGACAGGCCTCAGTGGCTCACACCTGTAATCCCAGCACCTTGGGAGGCAGAGGCAGGCAGATCACCAGAGGTCAGGAGTTAAAGACCAGCCATGGCCAACATGGTGAAACCTTGTCTCTACTAAAATACAAAAATTAGCTGGGCATGTTGGTGTGCGCCTGTAATCTCAGCTACTCGGGAGGCTGAGACAGGAGAATTGCTTGAGCCCAGGAGGCAGAAGTTGCAGTGAGCCAGGATGGCGCCACTGCACTCCAGCCTGGGAGACAGAGTAACACTCTGTCTCCAAAAAAAGAGAAAAAAGAAATGCCAGATACCTCCTCTGAATCCTCCTGCCTGGGCAGCTTGTGAGGCACCCTCACTCTTCACAAAGCACTTTCTTTTTTTTTTTTTTTTTTAAGGGACGACATTTATTCCTTTTCCAAATGTTACAGTAAAACCAGGTGGAAGAGAATGGTTTTAGCAGTTAGAAAAAAAAAAAGTACAAATCTGGGGTTTGGCCATTAAAAGTTATTTACAACAATGGGAGAAAAAAAGACAAGAAGTTGTTTCGCATTACAGACCTCCCCCCACCCCAAAGCCTAATACTTGCTTACCAAGTCAAAAAAGAGACACAGTTGATTCACAAGCTGGAGGTTGGAACTTGAGTAAGACATTTATAAAAACCTAGATGGGGCAGTGTCCTCCCCACCCCAGGTGCCACTAGGCACAGCACAAGAAACTAAAAACAACAGGAGAAGGCTGGACACTAAAGGTTTGGAAGGATAAGCACCCCACTTCTGGCTCAGGGATCTGGGGAGTAGGGTAAACAAAACCTACTTGGAAAAGAATTGGGGAAGAAAACCAACAACTGCCTTATGCAGGAGTGGGGACAGGGAAGGAGGTAGGGCCAGGGACAGGAGCATTTCACATCACTAACCTAACTTGGGAAGCTGTAAGGGACCGTCTTCAACTGGCCTTAAGAGAAGAACCAGATGGCTGATGGGAGAATCCACAGGAGGGAGAGGAGGAAAGGGAACGTGGCTGGGAAGGAATAGCCCCTTCCTTTCTGGGCACAGGAAGGCAGCCAGGGCACCAGGTCTAGGCAGTGACCTCACAAGGACAGCAGTTTTTGCAGCTCAGAGATCACCCACCTGCCCCCACCTAGCTACTCATTCTGCTCAGCGCTGGCTGGTGTAGGGCCACTCTCCGGCCCTGAGGGAGTGGATGGCTCTGTAACCTGGGTGGCTACCTCTTCTTCTGAGGCCGCAGTAGCCTCTGCCCCCTTGGCCTGGGGCTCCTGGCTCTCAGGGGTGGCAGCAGCCTTCCCTTCCTGGGCAGTGTCCTCGCCCTCGTCGCTGCAGTCACCGATCTCCCCTTGCTCCTGCTCTTCTTCTGTGGGTGAGGAAGCAGAAGAATCACCCCCACCCTCCTTCCGAGGCCGCTCAATTTGAAAGGCTTCTTGAAAGAGAATTTCTTCTTCTTCTTGGGGGTCTCCTTGGGGGGGACCTCCCCCTTGGCCTCAGCACCCTGGCTAGGGGGTGCTGGCTCGATGGCATCGCCAGTGACCCCAGCTGCCTCATCTGTTCCGTTCATGACTCCCCTTCACCCTTGGGGGTAAGTCTCCATT
>CAUYLG010073571.1:0-12870 GCA_963573385.1 Cacajao melanocephalus
TTCTAGCCTGGGCAGTAGAACAAGAATTCTGTTCTCTCTCCCTCTTTTTCTTCCTCTTTCTTTCTCTCGTACATTCTTTTTTTTTCTTTCTTTCACTCTCACTTTCTTTCCTCTCTTTTCCTTTCTTTCAAAAAAAAAAAATAAAAATAAAAAAATAAAGTGATTTTCTCAGGTGTTATGTTTTAATGTCCTGATTTTCATTTTTTGTGTATCTGTTGTAGTTTTTTTGATTTGAGGTTATCATGAGGCTTGGAAATAACAGCATATAACTGTGTATATTCAACTTATGACAACTTAGCTCTGATTAAAACAAAATAAACTAACAAGGAAGAGAAAACTAATAAAAAGTTTACACTTTTTCCACCCTGCTTTTAAACTTTTTGTCATATCTATTTACATCTTTTTATATGGTCTCTATCTTGAATGTTGTTTAGTTATCATTTTTGATAGTTTTTCTTTTAGTTTTCCTACTCAGTAGGAAGTAGTTTAAATATGGAAGTAGGGCATAGTTTAAATATGACAAATACAGTATTACAGTATTCTGTATTATTGTTAGGTATTTATTAGCAGTGAGTGTTGTGCCTTCGTATAATGTTTTATTGCTTGTTAACATCCTTTTCTTCCAGATTAAAGAATTCTCTTTATAATTTCTTGCAGAATAGGTCTGGTATTGATGAAATCCCTAATCTCAGCTTGTGTGCAAAAGTATTTATTTCTCCTTCATATTGGAATACTATTTTTACTGGATATAATATTCTAAAATAAAAGTTTATTTCCTTCAAGGGCCAGACATAGGGGCTTATGCCTGCAATGCTAGTACTTTTGGATGCTGGAGTAGAAAGATTTCTGGAGGCCAGGAGTTTGAGTTCAGCCACTCTCTCCTGGCCTGTTAGGTTTCCACTGTGAAGTCTGTTGCCAGATGTATTACAGCTCCCTTATATATTATTATTTTCTTCTCTCTTGAAGCTTTTAGTATCCTTTTACTATCCTTGAGTTTTGGGAGTTTGATTATTAAATGTCTTCATGTAGTCTTATTTGGGTTTAATCTGATTGGTGTTCTACAACTTTCTTGTATTTAAATATTGATCTTTCTCTAGGTTTTAAAAGTTCTTTGTCATTATCTCTTTGAATAATCTTTCTACCCTGAGATTGCTCTATCTCCCCTTTAGACCAAGTACTCTTAGATTTGCCATTTGGGGCTGTTTTCTAGATTTTTGTATACATGCTTCATTGTTTCCTAGTCTTTTTTCTTTCATCTCTTCTCCAGCTGTAGTTTCAAATAGCCTGCCTTCAAGCTCAGCAATTTTTTTTTCTGCTTGATCAATTCTGCTACTAAGAGACTCTGATGGATTCTTTAGTACAGCAATTGTATTTTTCAACTCTAGAATTTCTGCTTGATTATTTTTGATTATTTCAATATCTTTGTTAAATTTACCTGATAAGATTCTGAATTTCTTCTTTGTGTTATATTGAATTTATTTGAGTTTCCTCAAAACAGCACTTTGAAATCTCTGTCTGAAAGATTGCACATCTCCATCACTCTGCGATTGTTCACTTGGTGACTTATTTTGTTTATTTGTAGAGGTAACATTTTCCTGGATGGTCTTGATGCTTGTGGATCCTCACTAATGTCTGAACATTGAAGAGTTAGGTATTTATTCCAATGTTCACAGTCTAGGTTTGTTTGTGCTCATCCTTCTGGAGAAAGCTTTAGAAGTACTAAAATAATATTGACTGTTGTGAGCTAACTCTTTGGTCGCTGTGGCCATATATGCACAAAGACGTCTCCCAAATGCTGTAACACTGTAATTCTTTTGGACTCATAGAAGTACCACCTTGATGATCCTGGGTAAGATCCAGAAGTATTATCTGGATTACCAGGCAAAGTATCTTGTTCTATTCCTTGACTTTCCCCCCCCAAAACGGAGTCTCTATCTCTGTGCTGAGCTGTCTAGAGTTGGTGGTGGGTCATGGGTGTGATAGAAGCACTCCTCTGACCACCACTTCTAAGATTGTTCTAGGTTAAATCTGAAGGTAGCACAATACTGGGTCTTTTCCAAGGCCTGTGATGACTGCTGCCTGGTTACCAGTGATGTTTATTCAAAGATCAAGGGCTTTTTATTCAGCAGATGGTGAATTCTGCTAGGACTGAGACTTTTCTTTCAGGGTGGCAGGTTTTCTTCTGGCTCAGGGTGAGTCTAGGGATGCTGTCCAGTAGCTAGGGACTGGAATTATGGGTTTTAGGAATCTGCTTGGTGCTTTATTTTACTGTGGCTCTGCTGATACCCAAGTTGCAAGACCAAACTGTTTTTACATTTTCATCTCCTTTCCTCAAGCTGAAAGTGTCTCTCATTATGGCCACCACTGCCCGTAGCCTGTGGCAATTATGACCTGGCTACCACTAATGTTTATTCAAAATCCAAGGGCTCTTTAGTCAGCTGGCTTTGAATCCTTCAAGGCCTAGCTATTTTCCTTCAGGACAACAAATTTTATTCCGGCCCAGAGTGGGTCTAAAAATCTCTCCAGGAGCTAAGGCCTGGAATCAGAGACTTTAGGAGTCTGCTTCATGCATTATTCTACTGTGACTGAGCTGATACCCAAGTTGCAAGACAAAGTCTTTTTTAGTCTTCCTTAACTTTTCCTCAAGCAGAAAGAGTCACTCTATGTGGCCACCACAGCTATGAATGCACTGGGTCACACCTGAAGCCAGAACAATACTAAGTCTTGTCCAAGGTCTATGGCAACTACTACCTGGCTACTGCTGATGTTTATTCAAGGGCCATGTGCCAAGGAATGTGGGCCCCCTTCCATTTTCAAAACCAACAAAGGCCAGTCTAATCTTTCTCATAATGTTGTCTCTCCAATTCTGACTCCTGTGCCTCTGTCCTTCCCACTTAAAGACCCTTGTTATTATATTGAATCTACTTGAATAAAACTCTCCAGTGGTTATTCCTGTCACAGAAACATCAAATTGAACAACTACCAACACAAGAAATCAATTTTGTAAGAACCAGAAAGCAAGTGAGTGATTACAGTACCTAGCTTTGAAGGTTTCACAAAGAATTCATTTCTTTATAACTGTATGGGACAACTGCTTTCTTGACTATTCTACCTACTAGGGGCCTTGGTGTGCTCTCAGGTTAAGCACTTCTGGAGAAATTGCATCTTTACCCAGCTTTCATGGGTACAGCATGTGATTCAAGTGAATCTAACTAAAGTTTTCTATTTCCATCTAGCCAAAATGGTTATTTGAGGGATAGGTGCATGACACAAGTTAAACCAGTTGGGCCCAATTTCAATTTTTTTAACTATTAGAAAAATGAATTACTTACTCCTTGCTAGATGTGAAAGAGAGATCACAGAGGAATTGTATTTGCTGCAGTCATTTTGTGACTATGCGGTACTTATAAATAGACCAATACTAAAGTAGAGCCATAAAATAAAAAGAAAATCCCACCCAGGTAAAATTATGTGAACACTGAACTAAGCCTTTTAGAAAACTATGTGAACTATTTAACTATTCATTCATCGTGAGCCAATATATTTGTGTCTTTCTTTAAAGCACTTTGAGTTAGGCTTTCTGATTCATGAAACAGAAAGCATTCTCACTAATACATTATTTACCTAACTTTAACCTGCTAAATAGCCAGTGTCATGACTACAACAAAAATTTTCTTAACACCAAACCCTAATTGTTATACTTAATTTCCAAAATCAGTATACATAGTACTTGCTCCAGGATAATCACGTTAGAATCTCAAACTCTGAACACATACATTTTCCCCATCCTTATATTTCAGAGTCACCAATTTGTCCATTTAGAATTTCTTTCCAGTGGTTGAATTTTCTATGCAATATTGTGACCATTTATTATTTAAGAGATGGCAATACACACACACACACACACACACACACACACACACACATATCTACTAAAACTGTATATATATCCCTATATATATCTCTGCTAAAACTGTATATATATATATCCCTACTCAAACAATATATATATATATATATATATATATCACTACTAAAACTACATATATATCCCTAAATATATATATATTCATATATATACCTACTATATATATATCCCTATTAAAACTAAAGGTGTGTTTAATGTAATTAAGAAGCCTAAATAAAAAAAACTTAAGGCAATTGAGAGGTAGTGACCTGTCCAAAATTGTGCATCAAGCTGTGGTAGAGATAGGAAAATAACTCAAAATTCTGAATTATTACAAAAATTATTCCACTGATAGAGTTGCAACAAACCTCAGTGGAGATGTGATGCAAAAAACACAATGAGGGTTTTTCACTGTGACAAATAAAGCTTTGTGGATCCCACAATCATTGTTTGCTCATTGCAGATCACAAAATGCTTATTGTTTTTTTTTTTTCCCTCTCAAAATAAGTATTTATCCAATTATTTCAGAAAGGAGAGTTTAATTGTTCACTGCAATTTTGTGTGTTATCTTTTGGCTGGGACCTGAACTCAATAATATAAGCCCAACAACTCCGCCCCTATGTCAATGTATCCCTGGCCCTCCACCACAAAAGTATCTCCACCACAAACATTATAACTCTTAATAGTTATAAACATTTTTCTCTAAAATTAAATTCTAAGCCACTTAAGGGAAGAAACAAGTGGTTCGCTATTAGGGATCATCAGGAGACAAATGATCTCTATATGTTTTTTGTAAAGCAAATGCAATCAATCTATCAAAATACAGATGTTGAGAGCATCAAATGTTTTTGGATATGTGGAGAAATTAAAACTTTCATATGTTACTGGGAAACATGTTAGTTGCAATTATAATTGCAGTTAATGTGGCAGTTTCTATTAAAATTTAGAATGCATATATATTTTTTTTTGAGGTAGAGTTATGCTCTGCTACCAGGCAGCAGTGCAGTGGTGCAATCTCAGCTCATTGCAATGTCTTCCTCCTGGGTTCAAGCAATTCCCCTGCCTCAGCCTCCTGAGTAGTTGAAACTACAGGCGCACACCACCATGCCCAGCTTATTTTTTGTATTTTAGTAGAGACGAGGTTTCACCGGGTTGGCCAGGATGGTCTCCATCTCCTGACCTCGTGATCCACCTGCCCTGGCCTCCCAAAGTTCTGGGATTACAGGCTGAGCCACTGCACCCAGCCCAAACGCATATATTTTAATAAGCAATTCTAAATTCTTCGACTGTCTCCCACAGAAACAAAAGCTCAAGTACTTAAGCCCAAGGATGTTAATTGCAGCATTATCTATATGGGCAAAAGGCAGTGTCCATTAGTGATATAATTTTAGAATTAATGATGGTACGTTTATAGTACAGAATAACTACTCAGTAATTAAAACAAATGAATTAAATTTGTACATAATAATATGGAAAACTCTTCATGCTATGTAGTAAGTTTTAAAAACTGATAAAATATGCATAGGGTAATCCAACTTTTTAAAGTATTTTAAATATTCATATATATATATATATATATATATATTTTTTTTTTTTTTTTTGGGGGGACAGATCCTCACTCTGTCACCCAGGCTGAAATGCAGTGGTGCAATCATGGCTCCCTGCAACCTCAACTTCCTGGGCTCAAGCAATCCTTCCACCTTGGCCTCCAGAGTAGCTGGGACTGCAGGCACATGCCACAATACCCAAATAATTTTTATTTATTTATTTTTTTGTAGAGACTGGGTGTTACTGTGTTGCCTGGGCTGGTCTCAAATTCCTGGGCTCAAGTGATCATCCTGCCTCAGCCTCCCAAAGTGCTTTTTAAGATTACAGATGTGAGTCACTCTGTCAGGCCAATTTTGTTTTTAAAAATCCAACTATCTTTGCCAAAGAATTAATTTTTTAAAATTGGTGAGTAAAAATTGTATATATTTGTGTTATACTACATGATGTTTTGGTATATATATATATATATATATATATATATATATATATACACACACACACAATGTGGAATGGCCAAATCAGGATTTTTAACACATGCATTACCTCACATACTATTTTTTTTTATAGTGAGAGCACTTAAAATCTCTCACCAATTTGCAAATATAAAATATATTGTCATTAATTGTAGTCACCATCTTGCATAAAGATCTCTTTAACTTATTCCTCTTGTCTAACTGAAATTTTGTGTCCTTTAAACATCTTTTTATTTTCTTCAATCTTCAGCTCCTGGTAACCACCATTTTACTCTCTGTTTCTATGAGTTTGACTCATAAATACGATTATTCAAAACTTGTTTTTCTGTGCCAGAAAAAAGACATTTTATTAATATGTGGCATTTAAAACTAAGTAACAGGAATGGGAGAATACATAATCTCTTAACAATTACATAGGCAAGAGACATTGTAGAGATCAGCAAGAGATGATTTAATTTTTTTAGTCTGTGTACTTTTATTTTAATCATCATAATGTATTCTTGTTTTAATTAAAATGCACAGGTTTATTTAGGTAGAAAACAACAACAACAAAAAGCAGAAAATAAATTAACACTGTTATCCTCTTCTTGGGTATCTATTTTTTGGTAGTGTGTTAAGGCCAAATTCAGGGTTTATAATTATTTAGTACTGTTGTTATTAACTGGCCCTTTGGAGATGAAATTACCATAATCATTAATATCTGTATGTGAACTTTTAACATTAAAAAAAATACCTGGCTCTAGACTTACTTCTTTAATTATTATTATTATACTTTAAGTTCTGGGATATATATGCAGAACGTGCAGGTTTGTTACATAGGTATACACGTACCATGGTGGTTTGCTGCACCCATCAACCTGTCATCTACATTAGGTGTTTCTCTTAATGCTATCCTTCCCCTAGCCCTCCATCCCCCAACAGACCCCGATGTGTGATGTTCCCCTCCCTGTGTCCACGTGTTCTCATTGTTCAACTCCCACTTATGAGTGAGAACATGTGATGTTTGGTTTTCTGTTCCTGTGATAGTTTGCTGAGAATGATGGTTTGCAGCTTCATCCATGTCCCTGAAAAGGACATAAACTCATCCTTTTTTATGGCTGCATAGTATTCCATGGTGTATATGTACTACATTTTCTTTATCCAGTTTAACATTGATGGGCATTTGGGTTGATTCCAAGTCTTTGCTATTGTGAATAGTGCTGCAATAAACATACTTGTGCATGTGTCTTTATAGTAGAATGATTATAAACTTTTGTGTATATACCCAGTAATGGGATTGCTGATTCAAATGGTACTTCTAGTTCTAGATCCTTGAGGAATTGCCACACTGGCTTCCACAATGGTTGAACTAATTTGCACTCCCACCAACAGTGTAAAAGAGTTCCTATTTCTCCACATTCTTTCCAGCATCTGTTGTTCCCTGACTTTTTAATGATCGCCATTCTAACTGGCATGAGATGATATATCATTGTGCTTTTGATTTGCATTTCTCTAATGAACAGTGATGGTGAGCTCTTTTTCATATGCTTCTTGGCTGCATAAATTTCTTCATTTGAGAAGTGTCTGTTCATATCCTTCACCCACTTTTTGATGGGGTTGTTTTTTTCTTGTAAATTTGTTTAAGTTCCTTCTAGACTTCGAATATTAGCCCTTTGTCAGATGGATAGATTACAAAAATGTTTTCCCATTTTGTAGGTTGCCTGTTCACTCTGATGATAATTTCTTTTGCTGTGCAGAAGCTCTTTAGTTTAATTAGATCCCATTTGTCAATTTTAACTGTTGTTGCCATAACATATGCAAATCAATAAATGGAATCAGTCACATAAGCATAACCAATGACAAAAACAATATGATTATCTCACTAGATGCAGAAAAAGCCTTCAATAAAATTCAACACCCCTTCATGCTAAAAACTTTTAATGTGCTAGGTATTGACAGAACATGTCTCAAAATAGTAAGAGCTATTTATGACAAACCCACAGCCAATGTCATACCAAATGGGCAAAAGCTGAAAGCACTCCTTTGAAACCAGCACAAGACAAGGATGCCCTCTCTCACCACAACTATTCAACATAGTATTGGAAGTTTTGACCAGGGCAGTCAGCCAAGAGAAGGAAATAAAAGGTATTCGAATAGGAAGATAGGAATTCAAATTGTCTCTCTTTACAGATGACATGATTGTATATTTAGAAAATACCATCATCTCTTCCCAAAATCTCCTTCAGTTGATAAGCAAATTCAGCAAATCTCAGGATACAAAATCAATGTGCAAATCTCACAAGCATTCCTATACATCAATAATAGACAAAGAGCCAAATCATGAGTGAACTCCATTCGCAACTGCTACAAAGAGAAGAAAATACCTAGGAATAAAACTTGCAAGGTATATGAAGTACCTCTTTAAATAGAACTATAAACTACTGCTCAAGGAAATAAGAGAGAACACAAACAAATGAAAACACACTCCATGCTCATGGATAGGAAGAATCAATATCATTAGAATGGCCATACTGCCCTATGTAATTTATAGATTCAATGCTATCCTCTTCATGATACCACTGACTTTCTTCACAGAATTAGATAAAACTACTTTATATGGAACCAAAAAAGAGCGCATAAACCAAGACAATCCTAAGCAAAAAGAACAAAGCTAGAGGCATCACGCTACCTGTCTTCAAACTATACTATAAGGCTACAGTAACAAAAACAGCAAGGTACTGTTACCAAAACCAATATATAGACAAATGAAACAGAACAGAGGCCTCAGAAATAACACTAAACATCTACAACCATCTGACCTTTGACAAACCTGACAAAACCAAGCAATGGGAAAAGAATTTCCTATTTAATAATGGTGTTGGGAAAGCTGGCTGGCCATATGCAGAAAACTGAAATTGGACCCCTTCCTTATACCTTATACAAAAATTAATTCAAGATGGATTAAAAAATTAAACATAAGACCTAAAACCATAAAAATCTTAGAAGAAAACCTAGGCAATACCATTCAGGCCATAGGCATGGGCAAAGACTTCATGACTAGCCTTAGTTCTTAAGAAATTTAGCCTTAGTGCTAGAAAGTTTTGCAACTCATTAGTTATAATAGTGTTAAAAAGTTATTCTCGCTAGGGCTCAATGTCTTTGTACATTAATGGGGTTAATAATAACTACCTCACAAAATTATTAGGACAGAAATTGATCTTACATGTAAAATGTTTAGCAAAGTGCTTGACATAGTAAGTGCTAAATAGATGGTAGGTACAACTACTGTTAGTAATATTAGTGTCAACAATAATATTAGCACAAGCAGTAGTCTCAATGTTCATCTACTTTTATGAGCTGTGTTCAATATAAGTCCTTTGAGAAGTAGATATATATAAGTAGTACTGTACATGAAACTGAAATATCAGCCTTAACCTTTTCTGAAACTGAAATATCAGCCATAACCTTTTCTAGTCCCCTTCATTAGTACTTCAATGCTTCAAACTGTGCTTCAAAACCAGTTTGAAGAGTTTTATACTTCTGCCTCTCTCAATAGCCTGTCATTAGGGATTCTGACCAGTGTGAGATCTGCTTATATAACCTCAATGTCCAGGCCACACAAAAAGCTTTTAAAGCAAATCATTAATGTCACTAACATCTCATACAAAGAGACCCAGAAATATCATATACAGTGCATTTTATTTCTTGAAGAATTTTTCACAGTGTTCTACTAAATTAGCTGTAGGTGACACCTAAATAAACTGAATAAATAAAGTTTTAGAGCATAAACTATAAGGATTGGGACAATGTCATGACAGGAAAATTCTGCTGGGAAGATCATGTATGTAGAACAGATAACAGCAGATCTTCCACTGAACTCTTAAATAATTCATTTCAATGAAATTTTCATAATATATCTACAATAGCTTAATAAAAAAATTAATCTGACTATTTTACAAGCTACTGGAACTTTAATACATGTGTTTGTGAATTGACTCATTTATATATCCATTCTCTCTCCATCCATCAATCTATCAAGTCAGTCAATTATTTCTTAATTTTTATATTTTATTTTATTTTATTCTACAGAACATCATATATACACAAGGCCTGTCATTAAATATTTGATACTTAAAAAGCACTTAGCTACTGGAAAAATAAATAAGAGAAGCTTTCTACTCTCAAGGATATCATAATTAATAAAAGAATTAGCTCTAATATACAGCAAAATAAGATTGGATATTATAAAGGAATACCCAAAGTATTTAAAAGTACAGGTGAATGAAAAACAGCTTCATATTGGTATTGTTAAAGAAGAACTTGTAGAGCATATAGCATTTTTATGATCCACTAACAATAAGTACATTTGGATTGGTTAAGGCAAGGAATTTAAGGCTGAGGGTGCAGAATGAGCAATGTCACTCAATTATAAAAATATACAATATCTGTTTTTAAACTCTATTTATTCGGAAATATTGCAACCAAATGCACCCTTATAAACAGAAATTTCCATAAGGCATCAAAATTTGACACATGTATGAGTAGAGAAAAAATTTCTACAGTCAGTCAAATCCTAGGCAAAATAATTTAGGAGGTGATCCCAGTTATATAAAGTCATGTTCAAAGAAATCTGTTCATTCAAACTGTGGCAACAGACATATTATTTCATTTTATACATATATATATAAATAAATAAATATTTAAATATGATTTAAGAGTGACAGAGTATAGACTCCCCAAGTGGTCAATTTTGCCATCTTTACCTGGATTGTTCTGTATCATTATAAAAGATTTTCATATTTACTTGTAAGTTAAAGTCATCTTTCATGAAGCTAGATGTATTAGTTTGTCCTCACACTGCTATAAAGATACTACCTGAGACTGCGTAATTTATCAATAGAGATGTTTAATTGACTCACAGTTCCACATGGCTAGGGAAGCCTCAGGAAACTTACAATTATGGTGGAAGGTAAGGGAGAAGCAAGCACATCTTACATGGCAGCAGAAGAAAGAGAAAGAGCAAGAGAAACTGCCACTTTTAAAACCATCATATCTCATGAGAAATCCCTCACTATCATGAGAATGACATTGAGGAAACTGCCCCCATGATCCAATCACCTTCTACCATGTCCCTCCTTTGACATGTAGGGATTAAAATTGGAAATAAGATTTGGGTGGGGACAAAGAACCAAACCATATCATTCCAAACCTGGCTCCTCTCAAATCTCAGGTTCTATTCACATTTTAAAACCATAAACTTCCCAAACCAAGTTCTTAACTCACTCCAGCATTAACTCAAAAGTCTAAGTCCTAAGTCTCATCTGAGATAAGGCAAGTCCCTTCTGCCTATGAACCTGTAAAATCAAAAACAAGTTAGTTACTTCCAAGATGCAATAGGGGTACAGGCATCAGGTAAATGTTCCTTTTCTAAATGGGAGAAATTGGCCAAAACTAAGGGACCACAGGCCCCATGCAAGTCCAAAATCCGGCAGGGCACTAATTGAATCTTGAAGCCTCAAAATAATCTCCTTTGACTCCATGTCTCACACTTAGGGCACACTTATGCAAGAGGTGGGCTTCCAAGGTCTTGGGCATCTCTGCCCTTGTGGCTCTGAAGGGTACAGCCCCTGAAGAAGCTTTCAAGAGCTTGCATTGAGTGCCTGTGGCCTTTCCAAGCACAGTATAAAAGCTGTTGGTTGATGTACCATTCTGGGGCATGGAGGGTGGTGGCCCTCTTCTCACAGCTCCAATAAGCTGTGCCCCAATGTGGACTTTATTTCTGGGGGCTCCAAGCCCATGTTTTCCCTCTGCATTGCCCTAGTAGAGGTTCTTCATGAAAACTTTGCCCCTGCAGAAGACTTCTGACTGGGCATCCAGGCCTTTCCATACATCCTCTGAAATGTAGATAGAGGCACCCGAGTCACAACTCTTGCTTTTTGCACATGTTCAGGCCCAAAACCACATGGAAGCCACCAAGGCATGGGACTTGCACCCTCTGAAGCAATGACTGGAGCTGGACTTTTGCCCCTTTTAGCCATGGCTCAAGGTAGAGCAGCCATGATGCTGGGTGCCATGTCCTGAGGCTACACCGAGCAGTGGGGCTCTGGGACTGCCCCACAAAACCATTTTTCCTTTGAGGATTCTAGGCCTGTAGTAAAAGGGTTTACTGCAAAGGTCTCTGAAATGTTTTGGAGGTATTTTCTCTATTGTCTTGGCTATGAACATTCAGCTCCTCTTTACTTACGAAAATTTCTGCAATGGGCTTGAGTTTCTTCCCAGAAAATGTTTTTTTTTTTTTCTTTTCTAACACATAGTCAGGCTGCAAATTTTGCAAACTGTTATACTCTGCATCCCTTTTAAATATAATTTCCAATTTGAAACTCTTTGTGAATGCTTATAACTCAACACTTTCGGAATAAACCGGTAACCTCTTGAATGCTTTGCTGCTTAAAAACTTATTCCACCAGATGCCCTAAATCATCTCTCTTAAGTTCAAATTTCCACAGATCTCTAGGGCAGGGGATAAATGCTGCCAGTCTCCTTGCTAAAGCATAGCATGAGTGCACTTTTCTCCAGTTACAATAAAGTCGTCATCTCTATCTGAGACCACCTCAGCCTGCACTTCATTATTCATATCACTATTAGCATCTTGGTCAAAACCATTTAACAAATCTCTAGAAAATTCCAAACTTTCCCATATTTTCTTATCTTCTTTTGAGCTCTCCAAACTGTTGCAACCTTGTCTGTTATCCAGCTCCAAAGTCACTTCTACATTTTCGGGTTATCTTTATAGCAGTGCCCTACTCCAAGGACTAATTCTCTGAATTAGTTCGTTTTCATGCTGCTATAAAGAATACTACCTGAGACTGGGTAGTTTACAAACAAAAGAGATTACTTGACTCACAGTTCTACATGGCTGGGGACAGTTCAGGAAACTTTAAAATATGGTGGAAGATGAAGGGG
>CAUYLG010073572.1:0-47609 GCA_963573385.1 Cacajao melanocephalus
CTCCCAGCTGGAGGCCCACAGCCAGAGTCCTTAGCTTTGGTCTTCCCTCTATGGAGTCTTAATCTCCCCATGGGAGGAAAGGAATCCTAACCCCTTGCTTTTCCTCTTCCCCTGCAGTGCCCCCCAGGTCTTCTGAAGAGCTCCTTTTTTTTTTTTTTTTTTTTGAGATGAAGTCTTACTCTGTCACCCAGGCTAGAGTGCAGAGGTGCGATCTCAGCTCACTGCAACCTCTGCCTCCTGAGTTCAAGCAATTCTCCTGCCTCAGCCTCTCAAGTAGCTGGGACTACAGGTGCAGTCCAGCACACCCAGCTAATTTTTGTATTTTTAGTCGAGACAAAGTTTCACCATATTGGCCAGGATGGTCTTGAACTCCGAACCTCAAATGATCAGCCCACCTCGGCCTCCCAAAGTGCTGGGTTTACAGGCTGAGCCACCACACCCGGTCCCTGAAGGGCTCCTTCTGAAGAGCTCTACTGCAACCAGCCCTTAATGTATCTGCCCCTGCCCAGACCTAGCCCCCATCCCAGCTGCCCAGGGTGACCCCTAACCATAGGCCAGGCATGGGCTTCCCCATCCCGGCTCTGCCACTATATTGCTGTGTGATCTCTGCAAGTTGCTTCCCTCTCTGAGCCTTATTCAGCAGGCACTTCTTGAGTGCATTCTGCACACCAGGCACTGCCAGTCATGGGGGTTATATCTGGAAACAGGAGAGACAAGACGCTCACCTGGGTGAACCCTATAGTCTCTATTAAAACAAACAGAATAAAGACAAATGGTCCTAAGTACTGGGACAGAAGCCAGCTAGCCTCTGTAACATCAGTTTGTAGAATGGCAGGGAAGGTGTCTCTGGAGAGGAGCAGGCGGCAGCCACATGAAGAGCGGAGGAAGCAGAAGGTCAGAGAAGCAAAGCCTCTAGCCCCTCACCCGTGAAGGAGAAGGTTGACTGAGTGTGCTTCAAACACTGCTCCTCGGAGTTCAGGGAGGTGCCCTAGGGACCTTCCAGGGCACAGGGCCAAACTCTGCCTCTTAACTCCACCTTTTCCAGAATAATTCTGCTTTTAACTATTTTAAAGATCAGATTTACGACTGAACGCCCTGGCTCATGCCTGTAATCTCATCACTTTGGGAGGCCGAGGCAGGAGGATCACTTAAGCTCAGGAGTCCGAGACCAGCTGGGCAACATAGTGAGACTGTCCCTACAAAAACAGAAAAGAAAAGAAAAAATACTGGGATGTGGTGGCACATGCCTGTGGTCCCAGCTACTTAGGAGGCTGAGGTGAGAGGATTGCTTGAGCTAAGGAGGTCATGAGGCTGCAGTGAGCTGTGATCACACCAGTGCACTCCAGCCTTGGCAACAGAATAAGACCTTGTCTCAAAAAAAAGCAGAAAAAAAGTCAGATTTACGTGTTGTTTGAAACAAAAATTACATAGCTTAAAAATATTCCAAAACCTACCACATCTAGGTCTTGGCAGGAAACAGAAAAAAAAAATTCAAAAACCACTAGAATCTGTTTCAGTAGTGATGAGATGATTGCTAAGGATCCTTCCAGCTCTAAATCTTAGAATTTCTGCATTCAGGCTGGGAGCTGTGGCTCACGTAATCTCAGCACTTCAGGAGGCCAAGGCAGGTGGATCGCCTGAGGTCAGGAGTTCAAGACCAGCCTGGCCAATGTGGTGAAACCCTGTCTCTACTAAAAATACAAAAAGAAAATAGCTGTGCATGGTGGTGTGTGCCTATAATCCCAGCTACTCGGGAGGCTGAAGCAGGAGGTTGAATTTGGACCCAGGAGGCAGAGGTTGCAGTGAGCCAAAATTGCACTCCAGCCCGGGCAACAGGAGCAAAACTCCATCTCAAAAAAAAAAAAAATTCCAAATCCATAAAAGAGTGACCGTCAGGTCCCAGGAGAGGGAGGGAGAATATTGCAGATGCCCTTGGAAGGATGGGGCAGGGCAGGTGAACCTCTTGTTCATGGCTACTTAAGCAGTAGATTCTGAAAGAATCAAAGAGCTTTCAGCTGGGTGACCTCGAACAAATTGCTGAACCTCCCTGAATCTCAATTTCCTCTCCCTTGACACATGGATGTATGTTCCCTACTGCTGCTGTCACAAATCGCCATAAATACAGCAGCTTAAATTACACAAATGTATTATCTTATAGTTCTGTGGGTTAAAAGTCCAACACAAGACCTGATGGGCTAACTTCGAGGTGTCAGCAGAGCTGGAGGTTCTAGGGGAGGCTCTAGGGGAGAATCTATGCGCTTGCCTTTTCCAGCATCTAGAGGCTTCCTGCATTCCTTGGCTCATGGCCCCTTCTTCCATCTTCAAAGCCAGCAATGTTGCATCTCTCTCTGACTATTCTATATTTCTATATCTCGTATTTCCTTCTGCCTGCATCTTCCACTTTTAAGGACCTTTGTGATTACATTGAGCCCATTCAGATAATCCAGGATAATCTCCCTATTTTAAAAGTCAGCTAAGGGATGGGCACAGTGGCTCACTCCTGTACTTCCAGCACTTTGAGAGGCTGAGGTAGGAGGATCCCTTGAGGCCAGGAGTTCCAGACCAGCCTGGGCAACAAAGTGATACCCCCATCTCTGCAAAAATAAAAAAATTAGCTGAGTGTGGTGGTGCATGCCTGTGGTCCCAGCTACTCAGGAGACTAAGGCAGGAAGATCACTCAAGCCTAAGAGGTCAAGGTTGCAGTGAGCCATGGATCTTACCACTGCACCCTAGCCTGAGCAATAGATTAATAAATAAAAATAAAAGTCAGCTTATTAGCAACTGAATTCTATCTGCAACTTTAATTTCCCTTTGCCATGAACTCTAACATACTCAGATTCTGGAGATAAGGACATGGACATCTTTAAGGCACCATTATTCTGCCCACCACACAGGGTTACATTCCCATGTAACCCATGGTCCCATTTGGAGTTACCGGCCAAAATTCTCATATCAAAGCACTCCCTAACCTGCTCAATAACAAAGCCTCCTGTTGAGGCAGGAGAGTTGGGAAATAGGGCAACCAGGGGTAAGGGCATAAGCAAAAGAACAGCAGGTGCAGCCAGTGCTAGGCAAGATTCGGCAGCAGACAGGCCACATCCTCACTCCCGTGGTAACAAGACAGAAGTTTCCATGTCAGCTTCTGATTGACCAAGGGCCAAGCCTCCACTTTAGTCTCTGATTGGTCATTAGTCAATCCTTCATAGGGTATAACCAACTGGAGGCCTCTAAAGGGCACCTAGAGGTGTTACCAAATTCTTTTAGCTTAATAAAAAGCCTAATGGTGGCAGGCGGTGCCTCTTCTTTTTTTGTTTTTTGGTTTGGTTTTTTTTTTTTTTTTTGAGACGGAGTCTCACTCTGTTGCCCAGGCTGGAGTGCAGTGGTGCGATCTCAGCTCACTGAAACCTCCACCTCACGGGTTCAAGCAATTCTCCTGCCTCAGCCTCCAGCCTCCCAATTAGCTGGGACTACAGGTGTGCACCATGATGCCCAGCTAATTTTTTTTTTTTTGTATTTTTAGTAGAGACGGGGTTTCCCCATATTGGCCAGGCTAGTTTCAAACTCCTGACCTCGTGATCTGCCCACCTCAGGCTCCCAAAGTGCTGGGATTACAGGCGTGAGCCACCACACCCGGCCGAGGGTTGTGGAGGTGCCTCTTGAGCCACTTGCTCAGGCCTGCACCCACTCTATGGAATGTACTTTTGCTTCAAGAAACCTGTGCTTCCGTTACTCCATTCTTTTGTTGCTTTGTGTAGCTTGTTCAATTCTTCGTTCAACAAGCCAAGAATCTGGACAACTCACAGTCAAGACCTTCCATCCGGTAACACTTTGATCCCCCTGGGGGTGTCCCCTGCAAACACCAGTATTTCTAGGGAAGGGCCCGGGATGGTGTCATTTCGCACATGCCCCCATCCTTCTTTCCCCGCCCCCTTCTCCAACCACAACCTGTCATTCTTCCTACCAAGTCCAGGTCCCCTTCAGCTGCCTCAGGTAGCCCCAGTAGCTATTCCACCCTGACATGGGCTAGACATTGTGCTATGGGCTTTACATACGTGACCTCATTTAATCCTCACAGTCCACGAAGGGAGCAGTATTAGTGCTGTTCTCATTTTATAGGTGAGGAAACTGAGGCACAGAGAGGTTAAGTGGTCACCAGAGAACCACTAAGTGGTGGAGCCAGGACTGACAACACACTGTCCTGTCCAACACAGACCCGAGGAGCCTTCGTCCCTCTGTAAACAGATTAATTTCCCACAACCCGGATCACCAACCAGACTGGCATTTTTGACAAGGCCTTACTGAAGGTCCAAGAATAATGGAGAGAATGTTCGGCACAGAGAATGCAACCCCAGGACCATCAGAGAGTGTGTCTCAGGCCCCCGGCCCAGCCCCAGCCTTAGACACCCTCCCTCCCACACACACACCCCAGGCATGAGGTAGTGGATGGCCCACCCCACCAACAAGAGGCACCTGGAGCTGCCCCACCTTCTGAGCCACACCTAAGCTTTGCAAGGTCCAAGAAGAAGAAAACATCTGCCCTCCACATGCAGCTGAGATGACCAGTCTCAGTGCACAAGTGCAGGTATGAAATAAAAGACACATTTTTATGTCCTTTGACACAATTAAATCCAGCGAGCCTCCATTGTACCAGGCTAGTAAAAAAAACTTGACCTTGTAATTACTGAGCTCCTCCTCAGACTTGTGCAAAGGTCCAGGGGCCTTTTGCAGAGCCACCATTGGTCCATATGGATGCCTGCTCTGGGAGGACCTGGATTTGCACCAGGACACATGACAAGTGGCATATGGGCTGGAATTCAGCCCCTACGTTCCCACTGGGCACCCCGGGTGCTGCTCTGGAAGCTGCCTGCCTCCACCCCGCTCCAGTCTGAGGATGTCTCCTTCTCTCCCTCAGTGCCTCCCAAAGCTGCTTCCCTCCCTCCCCACCTTGCACAGGCTCTTTGCAAGTTTGGGCTCTGACCAAAAGAGTGGAGCATCTGCCTATAAGCAGCTTCTTTCTTCCACCCAGCAAGGTTCCCAGATCACACCTGTGATCCCAGCACTTTGGGAGGCCAAGGCAGAAGGATCATGATGTCAAGAGATTGAGACCATCCTGGCCAACATGGTGAAACCCCATCTCTACTAAAAATACAAAACAGTTAGCTGGGCATGGTGGCATACATCTATAGTCCCAGCTACTCAGGAGGCCGAGGCAGCAGAATTGCTTAAACCTGGAAGGTGGAGGTTGCAGCCAGCCGAGATCGCACCACTGCACTCCAGCCTGGCAACAGAGTGAGACTCGGTCTCAAAAAAAAAAAAAGAGAAAGATGGCTGGGTGCAATGGCTCACACCTGTGATCCCAGCACTTTAGGAGGCCAAGGCAGGAGGATTGCTTGAGCCCAGGAGTTTCAGACCAGTCTAGGCAACAAAGTGAGACTTTGTCTCAACAACAACAACAACAAAAATTCTAAATTAGCAAAGCGTGGCATAAGCCTGTGGTCCCAACTACATGGGAGGCTAAGGTAGGAGGATTGCTTGAATCCAGGAGGTCAAGGCTGCAGTGAGCCATAATGGTGCCTGTCTCAAAAAAATAAAAACAAAATAAAATTTTCAAAAAGAAAAAAATATAGTGAAAACAAACAAAAATTACCTTTTTTTTCTTTTTGAGAGAGAGTCTCCCTCTTTCATCCAGGCTGGAGTGCGGTGGTAAGATCAATGCTCACTGCAGCCTCCATCTTCCAGGCTCAAGCAGTCCTCCCACCTTAGGCTCCCTAACAGCTGGGACCACAGGTGTGCATCACCACACCCAGCAAATTTTTTTAAAAAAATTTTCTAGACACAGGGTCTCACCATGTGGCCTAGGCTGGTCTCAAACTCGTGGGCTCAAGTGATCCTCTTGCCTTGGCTTCTCAAAGTGCTGGGATTACAAGCGTGTGCCATTGTGCCTGGCCTAATTCTTGATATATTATCCTGCTCCCCGCTCATCTTCATAGAACAAACAGAAACAGAAACAGGAACACAAAGGCTCAGTGCAGTTGATATCAGCGCTTTTCAAACCTCGGTTCACGACTCAATTTCAATTGGGTACTTCGTAACTGTCCAGTTTTCTCTTGTCATGTAATAAAGAACTTCAAAACTTAGTGGCTTAAAACAAACTGTAATTGCATTATTGTCAGCTAGTTGAATGTTATTATTTTAATTCGTTCATTGTATTATTATTCATGTTAATGATTTTAATTAGTCATTAATTGCACGGGTCAGGAATTCAGGCAGGGCTTGGCTGGATGGGTCATTGATTCCATATGACATTGAAAGAGGTCATTCAGGGGTATTTAGTAGGTGGACAGGTCAGTCTGGGAATCCAAGGCAGCTTCACTCACACCATGTCTGGGGCCTTGGCAGGGATGGTTGGCGGTCTGGGCTCATCTGGGACTGTCACCCCCAGTAGAGCATGTCTCAGAGTAGTCAGACCTATTTATGTGACAGCTCAAGCTTCCCAGGGGAAATGACTCAAGAGGAAAGGAAAGCTGCCAGTGCCAGACCTGGTCCCAGAAACTGGCATCTCATTGCCTCTACATATTCTATTGGTCAAGAAGCCCTAGATTCAAGAAGAGGGGACATAAAACTCACTTTTTTTTTTTTTTTTTTTGAGACAGAGTCTCACTCACTGTTTTACCCAGGATGGAGTGCAGTGGACTGATCTCAGCTCACTGCTACCTCCACCTTCCAGGTTCAAGCAATTCTCCTGTCTCGGCCTCCCTAGGGGCTAAGATTATAAGCGCCTGACACCACGTCCAGCTAATTTTTTTGTATTTTTAGTAGAGACAGGGTTCCACCGTTTTGACCAGGCTGGTCTCAAACTCCTGACTTGAAGTGATCCCCCCGCCTCGGCCTCCCAAAGTGCTGGGATTACAGGTGTGAGCCACCATGCCCAGCCCCTCACGTCTCAATAAAAGTAACAGCAGGGAACTTGTGGTCATCTTTTATTCATATATATTTTTTGGTTAATAAAATACAATTTAAATATATATATATATATATAATTAAAGAGGTCAGGCCAAGCACGGTGGCTCACACCTATAATCCCTGCACTTTGGGAGGCCAAGGCAGGTAGATCACTTGAGCCCAGGAGTTCAAGACCAGCCTGGGAAACATGGCAAAACCCCATCTCTACAAAAAAATACAAAAATTAGTGATGGCTTGCACTTATAATCCCAGCTACCTAGGAGGTTGAGGTGGGAGAATCACTTGAGCCCAGGAGGCATAGGCTGCAGTGAGCTATGATCGTACCACTGCACTCCAGACTGAGCAATGGAGCAAGATCCTGTCTCAAAAATAAAAAAATAAAATAAAATAAAAACTCTGTTCTAAATCCATACCAAGCATTCAGGTTAATAGGGAGAGCTGCAAAATATGTGAAACAAAAACTGATAGAACTGAAAAAAGAAATAAACAAAATTACAATTATAATTAGAGACTTTAGTTTCCCTCTCAACAACTGATAGAACAACAGATGGAAAATCACAAAGGATACAGAAGAACTCAATACCTACAACCAACAGAATCTAATTGACATCCAACAATCTCCACTCAACAATAGCAGAACATATGTTATTTTCAAGCACCAGTGAAATATATGCTAAGATAGACCATATCCTGGGCCACAAAACAAACCTCAACAAATTAAAAAAACATCTGAAATCATACAAAATGTGTTCTGTGACTGCAGTGGAATCAAACTAGAAATCAACAGCATAGAGATAACATGAAAATCTCTGAACCCTTGGAAACAAAGCTACACATTTCTGAATAATTCATGTGGTCAAAGAATAGGTCTCAAAAGAAATTTAAAAATACATTTACTTTAATGAGAATAAGAATACTCCATATTAACACATGTGGGGCATGCTAAAGCAGCAGTGAGAGGGAAACTGATAGCACTAACTGCTTACATCAGAAAAGAGAAAGAGTCTCAAATCAATAATCTAAGTTCCCATGTCAAGAATCCAGAAAAAAAAATAGGAAAAAAAGAGCACAATAAACTTAAAGCAAGCAAAGGATTGAAATGATAAAATCAGAGAATAACACTGAAAACAGAAAAGCAAGAAAAAAAATCAATGAAACAAAAAGCTGGTTTGCGTCACTGTTTCAAAGTTGACAAACTTCTAGAAAGACTAACAGAAAAAAAGAGAGAAGACATAAATTACCAATATGAGGAATAAAACAGGATGTCACTTTAGGCCCTGCAGATGTCAAAAAGATAATAAGAATTAGCTGAGCATGGTGGCACATGCCTGTAGTCCCAGCTACTCAGGAGGCTGAGGCAGGGGAATTGCTTGAATCCAAGAGATGGAGGTTGCAGTGAGCCAAGATTGCACCACTGCACTCCAGCCTGGTGAAACAGCAAGACTCTGTCAAAAATAATAGTAATAATAATAATAATAATAATAATAAAAGAATACTATGTATAACTCTACAGGCATAAATTTGACAACTTTGATGAAATGCGCCAATTCCAGGAAAAACAAAAACTACCACATCTTGCTCATATTGAATAGTCCCATAACCATTTAGGAAATTGAATTAACAATGTTTTTTAATTACCAAAAAAGAAAATCTCCAGAGCCACATAGTGTCAAAAGGGAATACTACCAAGTGTTTAAAGAAGAATTAACACCATCTACACAATCTCTTCCAGAAAATAGAAGAGGCACAAACATTTCCCATTTCCCAATTCATTTTATGAAGCTAACATTATCCTGATACCAAAACCAAAGATAACACACACAAAAATGAAAAAACACTATAGACCAATATTCCTCATGAGTCTAGATGCAAAAATCCTTAACAAAATATTAGCAAATAGAGTAAGCAACATATCAGAACAACTGTATACCATTGAACTGGCCCAATTTTCCCATAGAACTGATGTTTACAAGTTTTTTTAATAAAATAGAAACTGACCCTTCCAGTCTTGAAGCTTGAGAAATGTACATTTTTCTTATCTGAGTTCCTTTCTCAGGAAATTAGCTATTAGGCCTCCCAGACAGTATCAGGGAGCTAAAACTTTCCAGATCACTGCATCTGGATGGTGAGGTGCCAGCCCCCTTATCTGACTGATGCCTGTTAACCAACTCTTATATAAAACCCTAACTTTTCACTGGGGAAACAGACTTGAGACTTGTCTCTCATCTCCTGGCTGACATCACCCACAATAAAGCCTTTCTTCCCTGGCAATACTCATTGTCTCGGTGATTGGCTTTCTGTGCAGTGAGCGCAACTGAACCTAGGTCAAACCCCTAGCATTCAGTGACAAAATTCTGGTGTCCTGACTTGGATTGCATTGCTTGTGACTTGGCAGCCACAGGCTGGGAGAGTTTTGGAAACCCTTCTAGCAAATGCTAAGCCATATTTGGCCAGAGGTTTTAGTCTCTCTCTCTTTGGCCCCAACTGCAGTCCTGATTGCCTGGTGATACATGTAAAAATTTTTCGGTGTCACAGAAGAAGTAGCACTCAAATATTAATTTCCTCAGCAAGGCAATTTACTTCTATAGAAGGGTGCGACTCACAGATGGAACAATGGTGAGCCCACACTTGGACAAGGGAGGCGAAGGGGTAATTATTCCTGAATGAAGTCACCCCTACAGCTGTGTCATTCCCCTATTGGCTAGGGTTAGACCCCATAGTGTAGTCTAATTCTGATTGGCTATTTTAAAGGGAGCAGGGATATGAGCCAGAGAGGTGGGTTGGGTAGTGTGGCAGGAAGGACGGTTATGGGTAGGTCAGAGCAGGTAACCAGGGGTCAAAGCAGGTGACCAGAGCGGGTGACTGGAATGAGTCAGGACAGAGCAGGGGACCAGGGGAACAGATGTGAACTACTGATTAGAACTGGTGGAAAAGGTTGTTTACTGAAACTACAAGGAAGTTAAACTTTAAAATGGAGAATTAAAGAATAAGAGACCTGAACATACTGACATACTGATTCTTTGAGAAACTTGGGGTTCACTATATCTAACACTTGGAAGAATATTCTTTGAAATTTGACATCTGCATCTGGACAGGTGAGTGTCTTTTGTGGGTACCAGACAGTAGGAGCTGCTTCTGTCAAATTGGGGAATTCTGAAGGAATTTCCATTTGTTGCAGGTTAAACAAGCCCAATCCACTAATGTAAGAGTGGAAAGTGCTGTATTTCAGTTTGGACACTTTTGGGGCTTGTTGATTACTACTGCAGTTAAACTGCTTTTTGTTTTGTTTTGTTTTGTTTTGTTTTGTTTTGTTTTGAGACTGAGTCTTGCTCTGTTACCTGGGCTGGAGTGTAGTGGCGCAATCTCGGCTCACTGCAACCTCCACCTCCTGGGTTCAAGCGATTCTCCTCCCTCAGTCTCTCAAGCAGCTGGGACCACAGGCATGCACCACCACACCCAGCTAATTTTTATATTTTTAATAGAGACAGGGTTTTGCCATGTTGGCCAGGCTGGTCTTGAACTCCTGACCTCAAGTGATCCACCTGCTTTGGCCTCCTAAAGTGCTGGGATTACAGGCATGAGCCACTACCCCTAGTCTAGATTGTATTTTGATAAGTGTTTGTGAGTGTGTGTGTGTGTGTGTTTGTGTGTGTGTCGACATAGTCATGGAAAATCAAAATTTGACCCACCCAAAAAATAAAAAAAGAAGAAGAAATAAATAAATAAAACGAAATTCAACCCCAGAATGCAGGCTGCTTGAGTAAATACCTCAAAATTGATAAATCATATCTTATAACTAGCTTCATTTTGCTATCAAATGGGAAAGGAGGATGAAATTCCTGATGCCTAAGCTTTTATGCTCCTTTGTCAGAATAAACCTGGTCAAGTTAAATGTAAAATGTGGATGCCAGAGATGGAGGCTTTTAAGAAGGGTGGTGAATCTGCACTTTGCCCTGTGATCCCCATGTCACCAGCAGAGAAGAATCCTCCTTAGATGAGGAAGTCTGGGCTGCTACAACTTCTATAACCCCAACCCAGCCATCTCAGCACTCTCCACCAGCTGCCTTGCAGTCAGCATCAGCCTCTTCAATGGCTCCAACCCCTGAGACTTCCAAACCCTGCCAAACCCTTTCCTGACTCTTGCCAGCCCTCTCACTTATGGACCCAGGACCTGCACCCTCGTTCTGCCAGGTCTTCCCCCATTTTTCCTTTGCTCTCTCCTTTCACCAAGGAGACATCTGGGAACCCCAGAAAAATGGTCTTGTCCTCTTGCACCCATCAGGGGACACAATTTGGCTCAGCTCTGCTACTGTTCCCTACAGGGCAATTCCCTCTGAGACCAGACTCTATTGGGGGTTGAACTGAAGAAGGACAGCCTGCTGGAATTATGTGAACTTACATAATTGTAGGCAGAGCAAATCAGCCTATAGGGATGACCTGAAACATATAACTAACCTCTTTGAGTCTGTTTTCACGACTCCTCACCCCACATGGGCTGATGTACAGAGCCTCCTTAAAGTCTTGCTGGCATCTGAAGAGTGTCATATAGAGCTAGAAAAGGCTCAGGAGAAGGTTGATCGGTTACACACAGGAGATCCTAATAATGGGGTGAGGACCGGTAATAGTCTGGCAGTGCCCCTCCATGACCCCAACTGGAAGCTGAACAGGGTTGCTGGGGCTCTGGAAGGGAGTCCCTCAAACTAGAAGTTTAAACAAGGTGCAGGAAATTAGAAGAGAAGTGGATGAGAAGCCATCAGCATTTTAGAAAGAATTTTTTGGAGGCTTACCCAAAATATTCAGATGCAGGCCAGGCACAGTGGCTCGCGCTTGTAATCCCAGCACTTTGGGAGGTCGAGCCAGATGGATTGCTTGAGGTCAGGAGTTTGAGACCAACCTAGTCAACATGGTGAAACCCCTTCTCTACTAAAAATACAAAAAATTAGCCAGGCGTGGTGGTGTATGCCTGTAGCCCTAGCCACACAGGAGGCTGTGGCAGGAAAATCTCTTGAACCTGGAAGGCGGGGGTTGCAGTGAGCCAAGATGGTGCCACTGCACTCCAGCATGAGTGACAGAGTGAGACTTCGAGGAAAGAAGAAAGAAAGAAAGAAGGAAGGAAGGAAGGAAAGAAGGAAGGAAGGAAGGAAGGAGGGAGGGAAGGAGGGAGGGAGGGAGGGAAGGAAGGAAGGAAGGAAGGAAGGAAGGAAGGAAGGAAGGAAGGAAGGAGAAAGAGAAGAAAGAAAGAAAGAAAGAAAGAAAGAAAGAAAGAAAGAAAGAAAGAAAGAGAAAGAAAAAGAAAGAAGAAAGAAAGAAAGAAAGAAAAGAAAGAAAGAAAAGAAAGAAAGAAGGAAAGAAAGAAAATAAAAAGAATATACAGATGTAGATCTGACAGTCCTAAGAATTCCAGGTGAATTAATATGAACTGTTTGTAATATGCAGATGATATCTTGATAGCCAGTGAAACGGAGGGTAACTCCATCCTCCATGCCATCAAAGTCTTACATTTCCTAGCAGATAAAGGGTACAGAGTTTCTAAGAAAAAGGCATAGATCTCTCATCCCATCATTCAGTACCTGGGATTCAAACTATCGCAAGGGACTCATAATCTTCTCTCAGATCACAGAGGCAATAAATCAGGTGGCAGTCTCCAGTATCCTTAAACTATGTGGTCCCTTAGGGATGCCTGGATTTTGTCAAATTTGCATCCCTAACTTTAGGTTAATAGCCAAACCTCTCTACGAGACTTTAAAAGGAGAAGAAAGGGACCCCCTTTCTTGGAGTGGAGAATGCCGAAAAGCCTTTCTAACCGTCAAAGAGAAATTGATGACAGCCCCTGCCCTGAGTCTCCCTGACCTACACCAACCTCTTGATTTATTTGTTCAAGAAAAACAGAGAATTGGACTTGGAGAATTAACTCAAGACCTTGGAACCTTAAAATGTCCCATGGCCTACTTTACAAAACAGCTTGACAAGGTAACTAAGGGCTGGGCTACCTGCCTAAGGGCAGTGGCTGCCACCTGTGATATATTGCAGGAAGCTGAGAAGTTTACCTTTGGGCAGCCCGTGAAGGTACATACTATGCATTCTGTGTCTCCCCTGCTCTAGCAGAAGGGGGCTATTGTTGACTGCCAGGGCTGGAAAAGCACCAAGCCATGCTTCTAGACAGACCAAAGGTAACTCTTAAAGTTATTTCTACTCTGAAACCTGCCACCCAGCTACCAGGGAACCTCCAGCTCCTGTTGATGATTGCATTCAAATAATTGTTCGAGTTTATTCCAGCAGACTGGACCCCACGACTTTGCCATTAACAGAACCCAACCAAGAATTCTTCACTGAGGGAAGCAGTTTCATGGAACACGGAGTCGGGAGGGCCAGGCTGGGTTGAGGCTTACTTTGCCAGGAGTGAGAAAGCTGCCGAAGTGGTAAAGTCTCTAATGAAGGAAATAATTCCTCTATATGGATTCCCACAAACTCTCCAAAGTGACAATGAAGCCATTATTTTTTAACAGGATATCACTCTGTCACCCAGGCTACAGTGCAGTGCCGCAATCATAGCTCACTACAACCTCAACCTTCCCGGCTCAGGCAACCCTTCCACCTCAACCTCCCTAGTAGCTAGGACTACAGTCACGCACCACCACACCTGGATAATTTTTGTATTTTTTTGTGAAGACAGGGTTTTGCCATGTTGCCCAGACTGATCTCAAACTCCTGAACTCAAGCAATCTACCCTCCTTGGCCACCCAAAGTGCTAGGATTATAGGCGTGAGCCAGCACACCCAGCCTGAAGCCACTTTTAGAGCCCAAATAACCCAGGAAATATGGCAGCGTCTGAGTGTTAATTGGAAACTGCATTTGTCTTGGAGACTCCAATCTTCTGGAAAGACTGAAAGATAAATAAGACATCAAGGAGTTGCTTTCTACAGTTTGCCAAGAGACAAATCTTACCTGGGAAAAGGTCTTGCCCCTTGCCCTGCCATGACCAGTAGGGTTTTTTTCTAGGTATTCAAGGCTGGTTTAATATTCTTAAATCAACCAATGTAATCTACCAGATTAATAGGCTAAAGAAGAAAAATTACATGATCATATCAGTTTATACAGAAAAAACGTTTTATCAAAATTCAAAATCCAGTTATGAGTTTTTTTAAATACTCTCAGAAAACTAGGACTAAGAGAATAATTTCCTCAATTTGCTTTTTAAAAACCTGCCAAATACCTACAGCTAACATTTTACTTAGCGGAAAAAGACTGAATGTTTTCCTCTAATATCAGGAACAAGGCAAAGATGTCCACTCTCGCCATTCTTATTCAACATAGCATTGGGAATTCAAACTAATGAAATAAGGCAAGGAAATTAAGTAAAAAGTATACAGACTAGCAAGGAAGAAACAAAACTATCTATATTTACAGATGACATGATTGTCTGCGTAGAAAAATCCCAACGAATCTACCAAAAACAAAACCAAAACCAGAAAAACTCCTAGAATGAATAAATGGGTACAGTAAGGTCACAGAATACAGGATCAACATACAAAAAACAGTTATCTTTCTGTATACTACCAATAAACAAGTGGCCAGTAAAATTAAAAATATAAGACCATTTATAAACGCTCCGAAATAATGCAATGCTTAGGTTTAAATCTAACAAAACATATGCTAAAATTATTTGCTGAAAATTATAAACTACCTATAAAAGAATCCAGAGAAGATGTCAAAAGAGCGACATATTGCAATTATGAATTGGAAGACTCAAAAGACATGAGTGTCACAAATTGATATTCAGATTTAATAAAATTTCTATCAAAATCACAGCATGCTATTTTGTGGTAGATGTAGACAAGATTTCCATAACATTTGTATGGAAAGCAGAGAACCCATAATAGCTAGAAACAATTTTGAAAAAGAAGAATAAAGTAGGAGAAATCAGTCTACCCAGTTTATAACTTCAAGATTTATATACAGCTATAATGATCAAGACTATGCTGTATAGGAAGGAATACATTCAAACCACAGCACCTGGTGGGGGGAGAGACATGTAGATCAATGAAATAGGATAGAGAACCCAGGAATAGTCCCACACAAATATGCCCAACTGATTTTTTTTTTTTTTTTTTGAAACAGGGCCTTGCTCTGTTGCCTGGGCTGGCATTGCAGTGGCATAATAATGGCTCACTGCAGCCTCATCTTCCTGGGCTCAAGTGACCCTTTCACATCTCAGTCTCCCAAGTAGCTGGGACTACAGGTGCATGCCACTATGCCCAGCTAATTTTTGTGGGTTTTTTTTTTTTTTTTTTGTAGAGACAGGATTTTGCCATGTTACCCAGGCTGGTCTCAAACTCCTGGGCTCAAGAGACCTGCCTGCCTTGAACTCCCAAAGTGTTGGAATTACAGGATTGAGCCACCATGCCTAGCCCAACTGACTTTTGCCAAAGGTGCAAAAGCAATTCAACACAGGTGCAACAGTTTGAATATGTTCCTTCCAAAATTCACGTATTAACATTTTATGGCCAAAGTGATTCTATTAATAGGTGGGACCTTTCAGAGGTGATAGTTCATGAGGGCTCAAATGGGATTAAGGCCTGTGTCAAAGAGTCTTCTCTTCATGCAGCAGCCAGCTTGCTTGCCCCTCTGCCTTCCACTATGTGAGGACACGTGATCCTCCCTTCTGGAGGATGCAGCAACCATGGCGCCATCTTGGAAGCAGAAAACAACCTTCATCAGACAACCAAACCTGCAGGCATCTTGATCTTGGACTTCCCAGCCTTCAGAACTAAATGAAATTTAGTTTATGAGGAATAACGTTCCATTCTTTGTAAATTACCTAGTCTCAGGTATTTTTGTTATAGCATCACCAATGGACTAAGACAGGAGGAAAGAGAGCCCTTTCAATAAATGATGCTGGAATAACAGGACTCTCATGGGCAAAAACATGAACCCCAACCTAAACCTCACACCTTATACAAAAATTACTCAAAGTAGATCACAAACTTAAATATGAAACACATAATGATAGACTTTTAAAAAGCACCATAAGAGAAAATCTTTGGGATCTAGGGCTAGGCAAACCGTTTGCAGACTTGACACCGAAAGCATGATCCATAAGAGAAAAAGTTGATAAAGTTGTGTATTAATTTCCTGTGGGAACTATAATAATTACTACAAAATTAGTGGTTTAAAACAAATTTATTCTCTCACAGTTCCAGAAGCCAGAAGTCTGACATCGATATTACTGGGTCAAAATCGAAATGTCAGTAGGTCTACGCTACCCTTGTTGGTTATAAGACAGGATGCATTCCTTGCTTCTTCCAGTTTCTGGCAGCTAACAGAGTTCCATAGCTTGTGGTTATATCATTCCAGTCTCTGCCTCCATGGTCACATTGCCTTTTCCTCTTCCATTGGTACTGAATCATCCTCTACCTCTCTCTCATAAGGATACTTGTGATTGCACTCAGGGCCCATCCCAATAATCCAGGATAACCTTCTCATTTCAAGATCTTTAACCTCCTGGGCATGGTGGTTCATGCCTATGATCTCAGTACTTTGGGAGGCTGAGGCAGGAGGATCACTTGAGCCCAGGAGTTCGAGACCAGCCTGAACAATATAGCAAGATCTAGTCTCTATAAAAAACTTGAAAACTTTTAGCCAGGCCTGGTGGTGCCCACCTGTAGTCCCAGCTACTCAGGAGGCTGGGGTGAGAGGACTGCATAAGCCTGGGAGTTTGAGGCTGAGTGAGCTGCAATGCACCACTGCACTCCAGCCCAAGGGACAGAGTAAAACCCTGTCAAACACACACACACACACACACACACACACACACCCCTTTAACATAATCACATCTGCAATCACATCTGCAAAGTTCCTTTTTTTTGCCATAAAATGTGCCTTTACATGTTCCAGGGATTAGGACGTATACATCTTTTGAGGGGACACTATTCAGCCTACCACAAATGGACTTGATCAAAATTTTACATTTTTTCCCTGCAGAAGACCCAAGAGGATGAAAAGACAGGCTACAGACTAGAAAAGATTTGCAAACTATGTACCTGACAAGGGACCAGTTTCCGGAATGTGTAAAGGAACCCTCAAAACTCAACAATTTTTTAAAAATCCAATTAGAAAATGGGCAAAAGACATAAAGAGATATTTTACTGAAGAGGATATACAGATGGCAAAAAGCATATAAAAATGTTCAACATCATTAGCTATGAGGAAAATTAAAACCATAATGATACATCACTACACACCTATTAGAATTACTAAAATAAAAAATAGTGACAGTACCAAATGCTAGCCAGAAAATAGGGGGAAACTCGATCATGCATACATTGCTGGCTAGAATGTAAAAGGGTACAGCCACTGGGGAACAGTTTGGCAGTTTATTTAAAAACTAAACATGCAACTACCATCCGAACCATCAGTTGCACTTCTGGGCATTTATCCCAGAGAAACAGAAACTTACGTTCTTCATACAAACACCTATAAACAAATGTTCATAGCAGCTTTATTCATAATAGCCCCAAATTGTAAACAACCCACTTGTCCTTCAACAAGTGGTTAAACAAATTGTGCTGTATCCATACAGGAAACCACTATTCTGTAACAAAAAGAAACAAACTACTGATACTTATAACAACTTGGATGACTCTACAGAGAATTACACCAAGTGGTAAAAAGAATCCCAAAAGCTTACATATTATATGACTCCATTTACATAACGTTCTCGAAACGACAAAATTACAGAAACGGAGAATGGTGGTTGCCAGAGGTTAGGGGAAGGTGTGGCTGAGGACAAATGCGTGTGGTTAGGAAAGGGGAAAGAGGGATTTTTGTGCCAGTGAAAATGTTCTGGTCCTGGGCTGTATTTTTTTTTTTTTTTTTTGAAACAGGGTCTGACTCTGCCATCCATAGCAGAGTGCAGTGGCATAATCACAGCTCACTACAGACCTCCAGAATTCAAGCAATCCTCCCACCTCAGCCTCCCCAGTAGCTGGGATTATAAGCAGACACCACCAAACCTGGCTAATTTTTGTATTTTCTGTAGAGGTGAGGGCTCACTATATTGCCCAGGCTGGTCTTGAACTCCTGGGCTCAGATGACCCACCTGCCTCCGCCTCTCAAAGTGCTGGGATCACAGGCATGAGCCACTGCACCCAGCCTTGGCTGTATTCATATGGGTATTTTGCTGGTGCTATTGCACTAGAGTTTTGCAAGATGTTTCCATTAGAAGAAACTAGGTAAAGGATACATTGATTATTTCTCACCATTGCTTGTGAATCTACAATTATCTCAAATTTACAATTATCTCAAAATCAAAAGTTTAATTTGTAAAAAAGATACACAAAATGCATGCCCAGATTTTATACTAGATTTAACAGGCATGAAAATCATCAACATTTTAAAATTCTGCTCTTCAAAAGACACCATTAAGAAAATGAAAAGTCAAGTCAGACACTGGGGGAAAATACTTGCAATGCATATATCTAACAAAGGACTAGTATCCAGACTATATAAAGAGCTTTTACAATTCAATAAATACATTAAAACCACCGTGAGATAGGACTTCACAACCATGAACATGGCTAAAATGCAGAAGTCTGACAATGCCAAGTGTTAGTAAAAATGTAGAACAACCGAACTGTCACATATTGCTGTTAGGAACACAAAATGGTGCACATATTTTGGAAAACTGCGTAGCAGTCACATCTAGATAGCTACTCAAGAGACATGAAAGCATGTATTGACACACAGACTTATATAGAAATGCTTTTTCATAATAGCCCTAATCTGGAGACAACCCAAATGTCCACTAACAGAGAAATGGATAAACAAATTGTGGCATATATAAACAATAGAATAAAAACAATAAACTATTCATACACACATAGACTTGGATGAACCTCAAAACCAGCGCGCTGACAAAGGAAGATAGACACAGAAGACTACACCATACGGATCCATTTGTATGAAATTCTAAAACAGACAAAGCTAATCTATAGTGACAGGAAGCAGATCAGCAGTTGCCTGGGGATAGGTGAGAAAGAGAGAACTGACTGCAAAGGAGTAGGAGAAAATCTTGGTGTTGATAAAATTTTCTATATCTCTATTGTGGTAGTGGGTATAAATATGTGTCAAAATCACCCAGTTGTACTCCAGTCGTATGTTTCATTTTATGTAAATTATAACTCAATAAGGTTGATTTTTATTTTTATCTTTTTGACAGGGTCTTGCTCTGTCACCCAGGCTGGAGTACAGTGGCACAAACATGGGTCACTGCAGCTTCCGAATCCTAGACTCAAGTGATCCTCCTGCCTCAGCCTCCTGAGTAACTGGGACTACCAGCCACGATGCCCAGCTAATTTTTATTTTATTTCTGTACAGATGGGGTCTCACCATGTTGCCCAGGCTTAGGTTGATTTTTTTTTTTTTTTTTTTTTTTTTGAGACAGAGTCTCGCTCTGTTGCCCAGGCTGGAGTGCAGTGGCACAATCTCGGCTCACTGCAACCTCTGCCTCCCAGGCTCAAGTGATTCTCCTGTCTCTGCCTCCTGAGTAGATGGGATTAGAGGCGCCCACCACCAAGCCTGGCTAATTTTTGTATTTTAGTAGAGATGGAGTTTTATCATGTTGGCTAGGCTGTTCTGGAACTCCTGACTTCAAGTGATCCACCCACCAAAGCCTCCCAAAGTGCTGGGATTACAGGCGTTAGCCACCATGCCCGGCTGCTTATGCTGATTTTTAAAACACAAAATACAAGCCCATATTTTGCTTTAAATTCAACAGGCACAAAAGTACTGTTTCAGTGCTTAAATTTCTGGGTGCTTGTTAAAGTTTCTAAACGCTTACTCTAAATGCCTGTACTTAATCCTTCCTCCCCGGTGGATGTGGAGCAATTTTCATTTCCGGCTGTGGTCCGAGGACCACACTTTGAGTAGCGCCACCCTACTCCACTTTGCCAACTACCTGGACTTTCTAATAGGCATCCCCACAGCCTCCCCTATCCAAACCTCACTCTGGAAAGCTGGGAGGCCAGAGACAGGAGGGTTCCAGGCTGAGCCCAGGGTCACTGGGTCTTGAACACCGGCTTGTGCTGCAGCCGCAGCACTCGGTACGTGTTGAGGCCGGGCACGTCGAAGCCGGGGGACAGCCCGTGGTGATCCAAGGGGTAGAAGTTGACCAGCTGCCCATGCTGGGCCTCGAGCGAGAGCCACGCGTCGCCGAGCGGCAGAGCGCAGGGGAACTCGCGGGCCACGTGCAGCTGGAAGACGCGGCCGTGCAGGTGGCGCAGCGCCAGGGTGCGGAATGCTGGGGGCACCAGCGCCTCCACGCGCGGCCCGAACTGGCGCAGGCGCAGCTCGCCCGCCGGCCCGGCACGCACCTCGTAGAAGGTCAGGTTGGCGAAGGTGAAGTAGCCGGTGAAGGGGCGCGCGCTGGGCGGCGGGGCCGGGCCGGGCTCAGCCTCCCGGAGGGCGCGCTCCAGGGCGGGCAGGAGCTCGTCGTAGACCCGCGCCACCAGGTCGGGCCCGGGCGGCCGCGGCCCGGCCAGCAGCAGCACCAGGCCCAGGCGCAGCGGGGGCACCAGCGAGAAGGTGGCGGCGTAGCCGTCCAGGTCGCCGTCCTTGCGCACCACGCGGTAGCCCCGCTGCGCGTGGAACTCCCACGGCGTGCCCGTCTCGTTGGCGAAGTAGGCGCCCGGGCAGGCCAGCAGCGGCGCCAGCAGCGTCTTGGCCGCGTCGGGCCGTAGGAGCCGCCGGGGCCCGCCCCCCAGGAGCGCCATAGCCAGCTTGGCCAGGTCGGCGGCGGTGGAGTACATCTGGCCCGACGGCCGGTACCAGCTCAGGTCGTAGAGCGGCGCCGGCCGCCCGCTGCCGTAGAAGCCCGCGGCTAGGCGCGCGCGCACAAAGGGCGTGAGGTCGAAGCCCGTGTCCGCCATCCCCAGCGGCTGCAGCACGTTCTCCGAGACCCAGCGCTGGTAGTCGCCCTGGGCGGTGTGAGCTGCCAGGACGTGGGCCAGGAGCGAAAAGGCCAGCGTGCTGTAATGGCACCTGGAAGGAGAGCAGTGGCAACTGGAATGGGGCCCCTCCTCACCTGCCCATGCTGTCTGAAATGCCACCAGTTTCATGGGACTGGACGGGGCTGGGAAGGAACCTGCTCCCCGGCATCTTAGGTGGTCAGACCTGGAAGAGACTTTGGGCATTGACTCTCTCTCTTCTACATCTGGGAAGACCAAGGCCCAGAGAGGGGCAGGGAATTGCCCAGGGTCATATAGCAGGTTGGAGGAGAGCTGGGCTCAGCGGTGCACCTGGGAAAGTTGTCAGACACATCTTAGTGGCCCTTTACACTTTAGTATGATTTACTTTATCGAATGAAAAATTAAAGGCTTACATTGCTCTGGGGAAACAAAAATGATAGTGACCATGTATGAGGCAAGGTCTCACCCCTCCCTTCTTCCAGGCTGGGGCAGACACCAGTAACCAGCAAGAGGCCTCTTTTCTTTCCAGGAGCAAATACAGTTTCAGAATCTCTAAAATAGTGCCTCAGGAAGGTGCAAGCATAGGTGAAAATTCACAAATTCTACTAAGCATTCCTAAACTTCCTTATTTTTGCAGATGAGGAAGATTAGTTAGATGAGTTTTACAGAAATAAAGTGCATCACCCAAGGTCACGTTGCAATAAATTATTCGCAGAGCTGAAAGGAGTACTCCAGCTTGAAGATGTCCAAGCATCTCCTCTCTCTGCATCACCTGGATCATTTCTTCCTTAAGGGAAGTGGGGCCTGAGGTTCAGCATTTGGAGAAGCAGAGGGACAAACTTAAAAATGGGTCACCACCCAGAGGCCCAGAAGAGGGCCCCTGAAGCCGGAGAATGCCAGCTGCCCTCTGTCCGGCCCCACGGTCCCACTGCTCCCAGAGTGGGGCTTCTCTGTTCAGTGGCCACCCAGCTATCCACTCCCCATCTGGTCAGCAACCCATTTATTTCCAACCTGGCAAAATCTGTATTCACCTTGCTTATTTGCTCACGGTGTCTCCCTCACAAGAGTACAAACTCCATGAGGAGGGCCCGGTTGGATTTCTTTGCTGCTGCACCTCTGTGTTTAGCACATTCTGGGCAAAGTAGGTGCTCAATAAGTATTAAGTTGGTGAATGGAAAAAACATTCCATTCAAACAGAACTGGATTCTGGGCCCAGCTCTCCCCTGCCTTGCTGGCCTCCCCTCTCTAGGCCTTGGCCTTTCCAGCTGGGGAGCAAGTCTCTCTGATCACCTAGGATGAAATGATGTCAGCTTTTTCCCAGGCAGCTGTGTCTCCCAGGAGGCTCCTAATGTGAGGCTGGGCATCAGGGTACGCTCCTCACCTGGTTCCCGGGTCCACCACCAGCACATCATCCTTGAGCAGGTTTAGGGCCTCCTGGGTGCTGCCCTTCCACAGCAGCGAAGTGGAGCGGAGCCTTCTGGGCAGCCCTAAGGAGGAGCAGTGATCAGACTTACCGGGCTCAGCTGAGGGTGGGATGATGGGCCCCTGGATGCACTCCCTCCCCACCTTCCATGAGTTGAGAGATAACAATAAAATGTTTTTTTAAAAAAGAAGGGCTGGGCACTATGGCTCACACCTGTAATCTCAGCACTTTGGAAGGCCAAGGTGGGGGGATCATGAGGTCAGGAGATCAAGACCAGCCTGCCCAACATGGTGAAACCCTGTCTCTACTAAAAATACAAAAATTAGCTGGGTATGGTGGCGTGTTCCTGTAATCCCAGCTACTCAGGAGGCTGAGGCAGGAGAATTGATTGAACCAGGACCCAGGAGGCAGAGGTTGCAGTGAGCTGAGATCACATCACTGCACTCCAGCCTGTGCTACAGAGTGAGAGTAGCTGGGATTATAGGCACAAGCCACCACACTGGGCTAATTTTTGTATTTTTAGTACAGACGGGGTTTCACCATGTTGGCCAGGCTGGTCTCAAACTCCTGACCTCAGGTGATCCGCCTGCCTTGGCCTCCCAAAGTGCTGGGATTACAAGTGTGAGTCACCACGCCTGGCCCTTAATATTCTTAAGAGTATTTTCTATGAGCTGTCAATTCTGTTCGAGAGGAACAGAATTTACCCATATTTCTGTTAGGCTGTTGGTCTCTGTAATAATTTGTAGGTGACTTTTATATATTAAGGGAAATTAGGTCTTCCTTATAGAATTGTTTATAAATATAGCCTTTTTTTTTTTTTTTTTTGAGAGTAGATCTTACTGTCATCAATCATAGCTCAGTGTAGCCTTCAACTCCTGGGCTCAAGTGATCTTCCCACCTCAGCCTCCCAAGTAGCTAAGACTACAGATGTCACCACCTCACCTGGGTATTTTTAATTTTTTTTAAGAGATGGGGTCTCACTATGTTGCCCAGACTGGTTTAGAACTTCTAGGCTCAAGTGATCCTCCCACCTCAGCCTCCCAAAGCACTGTGATGACAGGCATGAGCCACTGAGCCTGGCCACATATTGACTCACTGACTTGCTCTTCTTGCCTTATCAACTTGATTTTGACCTGCCAACTCATCTTGATGTTTCTGCTTGGTCTAAATTTCCAGGCTTCACTTCAGCTTTTACCTCGAGAGATGTTTCTTTCCCTGGCCTACCACCCACATCCCACGAGAGGAAGGTAGGGCCAGTTCAGGAAGCAGAGGCAAGAGTGAGCCCATTTCAACCGGATGAGAACCTGTAACTCAGCTTTCCCATCTGAAATGGTTTGGGTCAGCCTGAGTCAGTTCTGAGACTCACCTGAGAGCTGGCTGGCCATCCTTCGAAGGGTGACAGGTGAAGGTCTTGGGGCAGGGCCCACCTCCTCCAGCCCATCCCTTAGGCCCTGCCGTTCAGGGGCTGATGCCAGGCCCAGCGGGTTGTTAATGGTGAAGGTGCTGGCATACCGCTCCAGAGGGTCATCTAGGGAGGCCACGACGCCTTCCTCCCACAGACGGTACAGCATGAGCACGGGGAAGATCTTGGAGATGCTGGAGATCCTAGAAAATGTTGGGAACACAAGGGGTCAAAGGGCATCCTGTTGGCCCCACAACCCACATCCACCCTGTGCCCCTAGTCCGCAACTTTTTAGTATTCCAGAGAAGCACTGCATCCCTGCTTCAGTCAACATCTCCAGCAGAAATGAACCAGCCTCTGTGGAACTGCCTTTGGGATGCTTGAGAACATAACCAGAGCAAAGGGGCTGAGGTGGGATGGATATCCTGTGCCAGGCTCTTTACCAGGCATTTCCCATTCGGGAACAGACCTGGGTTTGGATGGTGCCTCTGCCTCTCACTGGCCCTGTGGCCTCGGGCAAGTTTCTACACCCATCTGAGATTCCATCTCATCGCCTGCTTCGCTGGTTGTATTAATAAAAGGATGGGATGAGGTTGTGTGTGCAAAGTGCCTGTCTACATACCTGGGAGGTGCTAAGTGCTCAATACGTGAGAGCAGATAGAACTGTTGGCCCCATGCCTGGCACAGAGCAGGTGCAGTTTCTGTGCAATTCCCTCTGGATTCCTGTAAAACCCACAGTGTCCCCAGGAACAAATGTGTTCACTCTGCATCGTGAGCTTTGAGGATCCTGCAGGCAGCACGCAGGAGGGGAGACTCCTAGCATGCAACTGAACGTCCCCAGCTGTTTCCATCTGGGCCACTGCTGCCACTTGACAGGAACCTGGGGCAAGGACCCAGGAACTGATTATGGTTCCTTTGTGGCACATGGTCAGGGTTGAGGGGATGGGCACAAGGCAGCCTTTTTTATTTTCGGAGGTTTAGAGCCAAGGTTCTTTCCAGAAGGGATTCCTTCCTGACCTTTTACTCCTGTGATGTAACACTGGGCACTCACTGGTCCTCTCTGGACTTTAGTCTCCTCTTCTGTAAAATTGTCAAGACACGCGGGGTGCAGTGGCTTACGCCTGTAATCCCAGCACTTTGGGAGGCCAAAGCAAGCAGATCACCTGAGGTCAGGAGTTCAAGACCAGCCTGACCAACATGGAGAAACCCCATCTCTACTAAAACTACAAAATTAGCCAGGTGTGGTGGTGCATGCCTGTAATACCAGCTACTCAGGATGCTGAGGCAGGAGAATCGCTTGAATCCAGGAGATGGAGGTTGTGGTGAGCCAAGATCACACCATTGCACTCCAGCCTGGGCAACAAAAGTGAACTTTCATCTCAAAAAAAAATTATCAAGACCTGGCCAGGCGCGGTGGCTCACGCCTGTAATCCCAGCACTGTGGGAGGCCAAGGTGGGTGGATCACCTGAGGTCGGGAGCTCGAGACCAGCCTGACCAACATGGAGAAACCCTGTCTCTACTGAAAATACAAAATTAGCTGGATGTAGTGGCACATGCCTGTAACCCCAACTACTCAGGAGGCTAAGACAGGAGAATCACTTGAACCCAGGAGGCGGAGGTTGTGGTGAGCCGAGATCGCACCACTGCACTCCAGCCTGGGCAACAAGAGCAAAACTCTGTCTCAAAAAAAAAAAAAATCGTCAAGACTTCATAACGGGCCCTGGCAGATTAGACCCCAGCCATGATTCTCTTCAGTACCCTTACCTCCTAGGTCCCCCTTGCCCTCCCATCCCTTTCCCCCTCCACAAGACCCTGGAGATCACCCAGCTGACCTGTACATGGTGTACTCATTGGGGGTCCCAGAAGTCGGGTCTGAGCCATTCTTCTTCCCAAAGTTCCCTGTCCAGAGCACAGTGTCATTGTGGATGACAACTGCAGACATGGCAGCCACGCCCGGGGCAGACATTGCCTGGCGCAGGATCCGGTCCACCTTGAGGGAGAAGAACGGGTGCAATGACAGGCCCCCTGCCCTCACCCTCAGTAGTCATCCTGCACAGCCACACCCTGCACACCCTACCCCAGCGAGCCTCCAAACCATACCCCATGGGCTGGGGCCCCCGCTGTTGGGCTTCTTCATAAGATGTTTGCTCAAAGAAACAGTTTCTTAGCAAAAGAAAAAAGGAGAGGGGGTTAAAACTTCTGCTTTAAGGCCTGGCAGGGTGGCTCACACCTGTAGTCCCAGTACTTTGGGAGGCCAAGGTGGGCAGTTCGCCTGAGGTCAGGAGTTCGAGACTACCCTGGCCAACATAGTGAAACCCCATCTCTACTAAAAATACAAAAAATTAGCCGGGCGTGGTGGCAGGCACCTGTAATCCCAGCTATTTGGGAGGCTGAGGCAGGAGAATCACTTGAATCCAGGAGGCAGAGGTTGCAGTGAGCCAAGATGGCGCCATTGCACTCCAGCCTGGGCGACAAGAGCAAAACTCCATTTCAAAAAAAAAAAAAACTACTGCATTATAGTCAAACCCATGTCTGCTTTATAGTCAAACCCATGTCAGATGCCCTAGAAAACTTCCAGGAGGCCTAGCCTGAACTCTTGATGTTGGAGAATTCACTATTAATGCAGGGCGGTCAGCCCTCTTTGAACATTTATTTGTTTGGTTATTTAATTTTTTTTTTTTTTACTTGAAGTCTCATTCTGTCTCCCAGGCTGGAGTGCAGTGGCTCACGCACAGCTCACTGCTGCCTCAACCTCCTGGGCTCAGGTGATCCTCCCACCTCAGCCTTGTGGAGTAGCTAGGAGTACAGACACATGCCACCACACCCAGTTTAACTGTTTAACTTTTTTGTAGAGGCGGCGTCTCACTGTGTAGACAAGGCTGGTCTCCATCTCCTGACCTCAAGCAGTTCTCCCACCTCGGCCTCCCAATGTACTGTGATTACAGGTGTGAGCCGCCTCACCTAGCCTGAACGTTTATTAAAAAAAACCTCATTATTATCAATGATGCAGCACAATGGTGATGATAACAGCCGGCATTTATTGAACATTTAGAATGTGCCAGGCTGTCACAGCAACAGTCAAAAAATAACAACAATAAAAATAAGAAAATAGAATGTGCCAGGCATGGCATAAAGTGATTTTCATACATTGTCTCCTTTAATCCTCATAAGTCAGTGCTAATTTCTGCCCATTTTGCAGATGAGAAATGGGGGCCTGTGAGATATGGGGTGACTTGCCCATGGGGCTACTGGTTGATGGAATCAAGATTAGAACCCTGTGCCAAGTCCAGCCCCAGTTCTTTTTTGCTGTTGTTTTGTTTTTTGGTTTTTTTGGTTTTTGTTTTTTGAGACCAGAGTCTCGCTCTGTCACCCAGGCTGGAGTGCAGTGGCGTGATCTCGGCTCACTGTGACCTCCGCCTCCCGGGTTCAAGCAATTCTCCTGCTTCAGCCTCCCAAGTAGTAGGGATTACAGATGGGCGCCACCACGCCCGGCTAATTTTTGTATTTTTAGTAGAGACAGGGTTTCACCATGTTGGCCAGGCTGGTCTTGAACTCCTGACCTCAGGTGATCCACCCATCTCGGCCTCCCAAAGTGCTGGGATTATAGACATGAGCCACTGCGCCCAGCCCCTACGTCTTAATTAACTGCCGGACCACCTTGCCAAGTGATTTTACATATCCTTGGCTGAGCTTTGTCCACCTCCACTTTCCATCCCTGCACTAACTTTGCCTTTCTGAGCCTCTGTCCCCTCTGTAGATAGGGATCCATGAGGAGTGCATGTAAGAGGCTTCATGGCAATGGCACGTACCAGGTGCTCAACAGAAGGCAGCATGGTTATTATTGTTGTTCTTTTGAAAATCTGCTGTAACTCCTGAAAGCCACATAGCACCCTTCTGTTCTCTCCCCTTCACAAAAGCCTTTCAGGTGTTTGCAAACAGTGATTTTTGTCTCTGCATTGGCCCACGGCTTCTCTCTTCTTGGCACTCAACACTCCTTTCCCTTTAACTCTTCTTCAGATGTCAGTTTCGAGTCTCCCCCACCATGCTATGACTCATATATTTCTGATCATGTTTCACTCGTCTCCATGTCTCCCAAGGTGGGTGACCCAAGTCGCTGGGGTCTGACTGGCACAGACTAGAGCTGACTGATACCTCCCTCTAGGGTTTGGCCATCCTGCAATGGTAAACGTTGTGTTGGGGGGCACGGAGTGTTTAATCCTATCGCAGTGGCCTCTGCAATATGGGTCCGGTCATCCTCTCCCAGCTCGTCCTACCCACCTCCCACCCATGGCCTCTCAGTTCTCTGCATGTGTCATGTACTTTCTGCAGCCTCCAGACCCTTGCAGGTGCTATTCCACCTGTCTTGAGCACAGCCCTCCACCCCAGCCTCCCTCGCCAGACACAGGTCATCTGGGCATCTGCTACTTCCTCGAGAAGCCCTCCTTGACCCTAAGGCCCATTCCTTCGTGCTCCCAAAGTCCCCTAAACTTTTCTTACCCTCACTCTTGCCCCAGGGTTATAAATGTTTGATGTCTTCACTGTTCTCCTCACTTCCAGATCAGTAATATCTTGAGAGCCGGTCAATATCTTCTTCCTGCCATATTCCTAGTGCCTAGCACAGAGTAGATGCTCAAGGAATACATGTTGGATGGATGAACGAATGAATGAGTGAATGCCACTGCCAGCACAGAGGGACTGCCCTCCCCTTCATCACCCAGGCCCAGCCCACATGCCCAGTTCCCTGATGGGTCTTCACTGACCTTTTCCAGGGCCTCCTTCAACACGGGGAGTGGGTGGACCAGGGGCACGGGCTCAGGGTGCTGGGGACACATCCTCACAGGGGCAGAGGTCTCCTCTGGTCCCAGGGAACCTGGAGCAAACATCATATGGTGAGGAAGGGACAGAGATCAGGATAGGAATCTAGGAGATAGGGGGAAAGCGGTGACAAAGGCCAGAGCAGTGCCTCCAGGACAGCCCTTCCCAGCTGAGCCAGGGATATCAGGGTGCAGCGATCAGCCATAGGCCCTGAGGGGCTATGGAGTAGCGTGTGTCCTTGGGGAGAAAGCCCAGCCCCGCAGGTGACATCCATCAGGCCACAGCTCCTGGTTGGTGGTCACTGCACTCCCCTCTCCCTTGCCTAACCAGCTTCCCATCTCCCTGTGGTCAGTAGACTTAGACCATTCTGGCTGCATGGAGCAGGCTCAGCCACGTCTGTCTGCCCTCATCCTGATTATGTGTTTGGGTGGACTTCCAGCCCCACTTATGACTGAGGCCTAAACCACAGCAACAATTCATTATCTCACTAGAGCTGAGCATCGGGGCTGTGGGGGCCTGAACCTGTTCTGCCTTTGTCAGGGTGTGTGGCTTCCTCAGCACCTCAGGGGAGTAGACGAGGAGCTGGCAGGCCAGGATTCAGGCTATGATATCATCACAGCAGCACCCAAGCCTTTTCCTCTAAGGCTGCAGTGGGGTGTGAAGGGGAATGAGCACCCCCCAGAACTATTAATACATCCTCCTCATCTTCCACTGCGCCCTGAGACTCCACCCAAAACTGAGACAAGGTCCCTATGGGAGGTTGCATATGACCATAAATTCTTTTGTGGTGGTGTTGTTGTTATGGAGTCTCACTCTGTTGCCCAGGCTGTAGTGCAGTGGTGCAATCTCAGCTCACTGCAACCACTGCCTCCCTGGTTCAAGCAATTATCCTGCCTCAGCCTCCCAAGTAGCTGGGACTATGGGCATCCGCCACCACACCCAGCTCATTTATGTATTTTTAGTAAAGCTGGGGTTTCACTATGTTGGCCAGGCTGGTCTTGAACTCCTAACCTCGGGTGATCCACTGACCTCGGGTGATCCACCCACCTCGGCCTCATGAAGTGCTGAGATTACAGGCATGAGCCACCACGCTCAGCCATATGACCATACATTCTGTCAGCTCCTCCCACCTTCGAAGCTGGCTGGCTTTGTGACTTGCTTTGCCAAAAGAATGAGGCCGAACAAATTGCGACCTTCCTAAGCTAGACCTTAAGGTGCTTACTCCCTGCGAATGCTGCCACCTTGTGGACAGGTCTGGGATAGCGGCCTTGAGAGCGAGAGTCTACACTGAGGGAGAGCCCCCCACACCACAAACTGGCTTGCACTCTGCACCGGAGATAGCCCAGGCTAGACCAGCAGCAGAGCTGCCAACCAGCCCACAGAATCATGGGAAATAATCCTTTGCTTTGTTTGAAGTCAGTAGCCTTTAGGGTGGTTTGTTACTTAGCAATAGATAACTGACACGGTCCCAAACAGGAAAATTACAGACCTTAGGGAGGATGCCTCAACAACGTCATGATGTGGGTTTCACAGGAGAGGGTGGTCCCAGCTAGAGCCTAGGCTTTGCTCAGCCTGGGACCCAGGTAGGGGCTGGTGTCACAGTGGTGCTCCTCCCACTTTACAGTGCACACACAAAAAATCACCAAGGAATCTTAAAAGGCAGGGTTTGCCGGGCACCGTGGCTCACGCCTGTAATCCCAGCACTTTTGGGAGGCCGAGGAGGGCGGATCGTTTGAGCCCAGGAGTTTGAGACTAGCCTGAACAACATGACGAAACCCTGTCTCTACAAAAATTACAAAAATTGGCCTGACGTGGTGCCGTATGCCTGGTCCCAGATACTCGGGAGTCTGAGGTGGGAGAATGGTTTGAGCCTGGGAGGTAGAGGTTGCAGTGACCCGAGATTGCAACACTACACTCAGCCTGGGCAACACAGTCAGACTCCGTCTCAAAAAAAAAAAAAAAATGGCCAGGTGAGGTGGCTCACATCTGTAATCCCAGCACTTGGGGAGGCCGAGGTGGGTGGATCACTTGAGGTCAAGAGTTCAAGACCAGCCTGGCCAACATTGTGAAACCCCGCCTCTATTAAAAATACAAAACTTATCCAGGTGTGGTGTTAGGTGCCTGTAATCCCAGCTACTCAGGAAGCTGAGGCGGGAGAATTGCTTGAACCGGGAGGCAGAGATTGCAGTGAACTGAGATGGTACCATTGCACTCCAGCCTGGGTGACAGAGCAAGACTCCAGATTCGATTCAGTGGATATGGGGTGGGGCCTGAGAGTCTGCTTGTCTAAGCGCCTCTCAGGTGATACCCATGGGAGGGTGAGCACCTAGATCAGCGTGGTCTGCAGATCATGAACTGTTTGTTTCCCATTTGTGACAAATTGAGTACAAGTTTAAGATAAAGCATTTAGAACTTTTCTTGCTGTTTGATGAAGTAATTTTGCATCTGTTGAATCTAATAATTGAAAACTTGGGCTTCTGTTTTGCACGTCTTTTTATATTTCTCTAATAATTAATTCTTATGTATTTGTAATACTGGTCTGCTATGAATTGGTAGGTTAGTAGATTGAGAAGCATGGCCCTAGAGGACAGGCCAGCCTGCCTACCCAGGGTCTATTTGCTTGAAAGACTAAGAAGCCCTTCATAAAGAAACTTACCCTAGAAAGAAAGGGCTGTGGGTGGGAGACGAAGGAGCTGGCAAGAAAATAAAAGGAGTCATTTCTGCAAAAATCTCTGTGGGACTTGGGAGCCCAGGGCACCTCACTGAGCTTTGGAGCATGTGTAACATAGGATGACACAGAGGAATGGAGACAGGCATTCTTTCCCCGACTTCTGCAGAGACCTGGGACCCTGGACCACCCAGGATCCCAACAGGTTGGTGGTCCCAGGGATTGCTGTACCAACAGTGGGCCTGGTAAGCATCACCAGCAGTGGTGGCTCCTTTACTGGGCCTTGACCCACCAGGAAGAAGAGGCTCCCAGGCATGGCAGCTGCTGCTTCTGAACACCTGTGAGTTGTTCCTATCGAGGTCTTAGATACAGCTGCAGGAGGGTCCTGAAAGGGGACTGCAGCCTGGGGATTCCACCACGGTGGCTGAAGGCAGAGGAAGGGAAACACCGTTTGCTCTTTTTTTTTCTTTTTTTTTTTTCTGGTGTCCCTGAATTTTACCCCCAAACTGGGCATCTTGAAGAAACCCCAGTGGCATCAGGATCCTCATTTTATACATGAAGGCATCGAGGCACAGAGATGCACAGTTAGTGAGAGTTGGACCAGAATGTCCCAGAGATGCACAGTTAGTGAGAGTTGGACTGAGAATAGAGGACAGAGCTTCTGGGTCTAAATCTTATGGTCCCCCCTACACCTTAGGATCAGGGGTGGCAGCTCAAAGCCCAGGAGGACCCACAGGCCTATGGGGAAAAACTCAAGGCTGTCTCTGCACTCACCAGTCTTCAGCTTGGGGAGGTGATACTGCCACAGGAAGCAGCCAGTCATGACGACGGAGAGCAGGCAGAAGAAGCTACAGATGGCCGGGAGGAGCCACTTCTTCTTCACTTTCAGCAAGCTGAGATGCCAGCCAGCCTAGGGGAGCAAGGACGTAGGGTATAGTCCCCTTGGGGGTCAGCCAGAGAGAAGAGAGGGACCTTAACCTTGCCCCCTCTTAGCCTCAGGTTAGCCAGATGTCATGAGAGCCCACAGCTTTAGATAAATTTCACACCTGTGAAACCAGTGCCCTTCCCAGTGTGACTTTTTCAATAGTTCTTCCCTGCAAGAGCACCCACACTTCTGCTTGCTGTACCTCACTCCCCTATGGACTTAGTGGAATATCTTAAGACCAGCTGAAATGCCACCTCCTCCAGGAAGCTTTCCTCGACTCTTGTATTAGTCTGTTCTCACGCTGCTAATAAAGGCATATCCAAGACTGGGTAATTTATAAAGGAAAGAATTTTAATTGACTCACAGGTCCACATGGCTAGAGAGGCCTCAGGAAACTCACAATTACGGTGGAAGGGGAAGCAAACACGTCCTTCTTCACATGGCGGCAGGAAGGAGAATGAGCAAAATGAGGAAAAGCCCCTTATAAAACCACCAAATCTCCTGAGAACTCATTCACTATCACAAGAACAGCATGAGGGTAATCACACCCATGATTAAATTACCTCCTCTCATGTCCCTCCCATGACACATGGGGATTATGGGAACTATAATTCAAGACGAGATTTGGGTGGGGACCCAGCCAAACCATATCATCTCTTCACCCATGTCTCCTCCCAAGGCACTTGGAACAAGCCAGGGTACAAATCCAACCCTCTGTAGTACAATAATTGTTCTACCATATTAGCTGATCTACCTATTAGAGTGGGAGCTCTCCAAGGGCAGGGCCCCTTCTTCACTTTTCTCCTCTGTGGCCTCGGGTCTATCCTGGCTGCCCAGTGCGTGCTTATGGAGTGAGTGTGTGGGTGCTGAGGGTGCAGAACGAAGCTTCCCTCCATCCCTCCCCACACCCACTTTCCAGAACACCTGCCTCTTCCATTCCTCCAGTTTAGTGTTCTTGAACCTGGGAAAGAGCACCCAGCAGGCACGTGTAAAGCTCTCAACACGTGGCTGGTACTCCACGGTGCTGACCAGCTCTGGAAGGCTGGTCAGGTTGCCACATCTCCCATGTTGCTCCCATGTTTCTACTCCCAAAGTGAGTAGAAAAACCCTTACAATGAAAAAGGACTTGTGTGGATACCTCTAGAAGGATGGCACTGCAGAGAAATGGGGTCCTTTCCCAAAGATGGGTGTGGGAGATGGGTCAGGGCAGGCAACACGGAATGTGGAGATGATGCGAGCAGGTCCTAAAGCCTGCCAGAGAGGGAAGCAGAGGGCAGGTAAGGAGGAGGCTGAGAGACTGGAGAGGGAGGACATGTGGGTTTTCCCCCTCTGCTCAGCACTTCTCCTTCCTGCCGCCATGTGAAGAAGGACATGTCTGCTTCCCCTTCCACCATAATTGTAAGTTTCCTGAGGCTTCTCCAGCCATGTTTAACTGTGAGTCAATTAAACCTCTTTCCTTTAAAAATTACCCAGTCTTGAGTATTTCCTTGCCCCCAGGAAGAACTGTGTTTTCCCTCATAGTCAACCTAGACCCTGGAAATGCAGTGCCACTTCCAGCTAGTATCCCAAAGCCTTTTAAGCCCATGCTAAGCCTTTTAAGAGGAATGTCAGTGTGAGGCAGGCACTATTAGTGCCCTTATGTTACAGATGAGGCTCAGAGAAGTTAAATGACTTGCCCCAGGTCACACAGCTACTTGCAGAGCTGGGATTTGAACCCAGAGCCCAGTTTTCAACCTACTCAGCCAAAGTTCTGGAAGAGCCTTAAATATCATTTGTGGAACCTTCTCATTTCTAGGTGGGAAAACTGAGGTTACAGGAAGAAAAGGACCTGTCTAAAGAAGAATAGCCATCATATATTGGATGCTAGCTTTATGCCCTGACCTGCCCTTGTCCCTTAACTTATCTTATTATAACTCACAACCTTCCCATAAAGTTAGCTTGCCCATTTTAGAGATAATAAAATGTACTTAGAGAAGTTAAGTGACTTGCTGAAGGTCATAGAGCAAGGTGGTAGTGAATCCATTGTGCCTGACTCTCATCTGGCATCTCTCATCTCTTTTGAACTACCATCATGTTCCCTGCGGCCTAAACTGTACTGGAAACAGGAATCTTCCCTGCTCTCCCCTGATCCTTTTCTGTCTATCTTAGCAGGCCTACAGAATGAGAGAGCTGGAAAGAAATTCAAGATTATTCCTTCAGGGCCGGGCACAGTGGCTCACGCCTGTAATCCCAGCATTTTGGGAGGCCGAGGCGGGCAGATCACAAAGTCAAGAGATCAAGACCATCCTGGCCAACATGGTGAAACCCCATCTCTACTAAAAATACAAAAATTGGCCGGGCGTGGTGGCTCACACCTGTAATCCAAGCACTCTGGAGGCCAAGGCAGGTGGATCACCTGAGGTCAGGAGTTCAAGACCAGCCTGACCAACATGGTGAAACCCCGTCTTAAAAATAATAATAATAAAAAAATTAGATGGGCGCGCCTGTAGTCCCAGCTATTCACGAGGCTGAGGCAGGAGAATTGCTTGAATCTGGGAGGCGGAGGTTGCAGTGAGCCAAGATCACGCCACTGCATTCCAGCCTGGCACTTGGCAACAGAGCAAGACTCTGTCTTAAAAAAAAAAAAAAAAAAAAAATTCCTTCAGGACCCTTATCCTGGGGATAGAGGGCCATTTCCACTTGGAAGTCCTCAAGCATCTAGAACTCAACATCCAGAGCCGACAACTCACTTCTTTCACCCTCTCCTCCCTCACGTGTATTTTCAACATCAGTTCATGGCACCTGCTTCCATTTAGTCACTCATGCTTCAGGGTCTGCCTGGACCCTTCTGTGTCCTTCAATCCCTACCTCCAGCCAGTCATCAAGCCCTGCTGGCCTGTTACAATTAGGAAATATTTCAAGCATACTGAAAAATATATACTGGGCCCAATCACTCCTATTATCCTAGCACTTTGGGAGGCCAAGATGGGAGGATCACTTGAGCCCAGGAGTTCGAGACCAGTCTGAGCAACATAGTGAGACCTTTTCTGTACAAAAAAATTTAAAAATTGCTGAACGAAGTGGCTCACACCTGTAATCCCAGCACTTTGGGAGGCCAAGGCAAGTGGATCACTTGAGTCCAGGAGTTCAAGATCAGCCTGGGCAATATGGCAAAACCCTGCCTCTACAAAAAATACGAAAGTTAGCCAGGCATAGTGGCGTGTGCCTGCAATCCCAGCTACTCAGGAGGCTGAGGTGGGAGAATCACATGAGCCTGGGAGGCGGAGGTTGCAGTGAGCCAAGGTCATACCACTGCACTCCAGCCTAGGTGACAGAGTGAGACCCTACCTCAAAATAAATAAATATAAAAATAAAAATTAGCTGGGTGTCGTGGTGCATGCCTGTGGCCCCAGCTACTCGAGAGTCTAGATGGGAGGATTGCTTGATCCAGGAGGTCAAGGCTGCAGTGAGCCATGATTGCACCACTACACGCCAGTGTGGATGACAGAGCAAGACCCTATCTCTCTCTCTCAGAGAGAGACAGACATAATGTTATGAATCCTTGGGCACTTAGCACTCAACTTTGTTGAATCTTAACATTATATCATATTTTTCTCATATATTTACATTTTTCGAATATATTATGTCATTAGCTATTTACTTTGTTCAGTTTCCCCATCCCATAAGGATTGTTGTTTGTTTTGTTTGCTGAGGTATTCCTAGTTCCTGGAACAGTTCCAAAACAGTTCCTGGAACATAGCAGACCCTAATAAATATTTGTGGATTTTTTTTTTTTTTTTAAGATAGAGTTTTGCTCTTGTTGCCCAGGCTGGAGTGCAATGGGGCAATCTCAGCTCACTGCAACCTCTGCCTCCCAGGTTCAAGCGATTCTCCTATGTCAGCTTCCTGAGTAGCTGGGATTACAGACATCTGCCAACACACTGAACTAATTTTGTATTTTTAGTAGAGACAGGGTTTCTCCATGTTGGTCCTGCCAGTCTCAAACTCACGACCTCACATGATCCGCCTGGCTCAGCCTCCTAAAGTGCTGGGATTACAGGCATGAGCCACCACACCCAGCCAATAAATACTGATTACATGAATGACTGGATGGAAATAAAACATCCTAGGTCAAGGTGAAGCCCTCTGTGTACGTTTTGTGGACCTCAGTTCCTTCCTGCTCCCCCTAAATGTGACAGCCATGCTGATCTTGGTGTTTATCATAACTGTGCACGTGTTTATTCTTTTACCATGTGTTTATGTTTCCATAAACAGAATGCAGTATTGTTTTGCACATTTTTGAACATACATAAATGATTTCATACTGTATAATCCTCCTGCAGTGCAACTTGCTTTTTATTCAATTAGCTGACTACAGTTCTGGGTTATTCATTTTAGCTTCTGTAGAATGCGGTGTTGTATAGACATACTGGGTGGTGTAGTAGTTAGAGCCTGCAGCCAGGCTACCTTAAAAACATGACTATTTTACAGTACAGTTGGAAACTCTGTGCTAGGAGTGACATTTCTGGTGGCAAGGTACAAGCTTCTTCAACTTACCCACATGCTATTCTGTTCCTCTCTAAAGTTGTCATTCCAATTTATACTCGTATCTCCTTTTTTTTTTTTTTTTTTTTTTTGTGAGACAGAGTCTCACTCTTTTGCCGGGCTCCAGGCTGGAGTGCAGTGGCGCAATCTCAGCTCACTGCAACCTCCGCCTCATGGATGCAAGCAATTCTCCTGCCTCAGCCTCCTGAGTAGCTGGGATTACAGGTGCCCACACCCAGCTAATTTTTGTATTTTAGTAGAGACAGGGTTTCACTATGTTGGCCAGGATGGTCTCAATCTCTTGACCTCGTGATCCGCCCACCTCAGCCTCCCAAAATGCTATGATTACAAGCGTGAGCCACCGTGCCTGGTCTATACTCATACCACCTTTGATTCTTATTGCTATTAATATTTTTAATCTGCAGCCTCTTGATGACTAATAACGTTGAATACCTTTTATGTGTTTATTGTGTGTATCTGGGTTTGATTTTCTGCAGTTGGACTGTTCTCCTTTACCTGGTTCTTTTCTATTTTCTTTTCTTTACTTATTAGAGTTCTTGTTTGTGGCTTGCTTTTCACTCCGCATTGGTAACTTTTGTGGAGAGGTAGAATAGTGTAGTGGTGAATCCATGGCCAGATCGCCTGATTTGCAATCTTAGCTCAGCCACTTACCACTGTGTGATCTTAAGAAAATCACTTAATCTCTCTGTGCTTCTGTTTCCTCACCTGTAAAATGGGGATGATAATAGTGCCTAACTCATCAATTTGTAAGGATTAGATGAGTTAATATATAAAAATAACATTGTCTGACACATTGTAAGCCCTATTAGCTATTACAGTATTTTGGGATTGTTTTGAGACAGTCTCACTGTGTCACCCAGGCTGCAGTGCAGTGATGTGATCAGTTTTTGTATTTTTTGTAGAGACAGGGTCTCACTATGTTGCTCAGGCTGGTCTCAAACTCGTGGGCTCAAGCAATCCTCCCACCTTGACTTCCCAAAGTGCTGAGATTACTGGCATGAATCACTGTGCCTGGCCAGCTATTACAGCATTTTTGAATAGGAGGGCTTTTGGTTTTGGTTTCGGTTGTTGCCAAATTTATCACTATCGTCTTTTTGGTTTGCATGGCATGTATGGTGTGTGTGTGTGTGTGTGTGCTCACGCACGCTTAAGAAATCTTTTTCTTCACAGAGGTCAGAGATAAAGGTTTTTGTACTTTCACACATGAAAGAATTTTTGGTTATAGAATAAGGTAGGGATCCCATTTTATTTTTCCATATGGATAATCAATAGTCCGGCACTATTCATTAAATACACCAACCCGTCCCCCACCGACTCATATGCCAACTCTGAAATATATCAACTGTCTGTACATACTGACATATGCCTTCTGGGCTCTGTTCCAGGAGAGTCTCACTGAGTTTATGTTCCATCCCTCCCCGTCCAACCCTGCACTCTCTTTCATAACAAAGATCGCTCACATGTTGAGCACAGTGTGCCAGGCGCTGTTTTACAGGAAACAATCTGGCAAGAGAGACTTCCTATGATCCGACTCCGATGAACTCCACCAGCCCTTTCCCTGCACTTGTGTCTTTATGCTCCCACCTCCCGCATCATTGCCCCTCTCTGTACTTTTCCACCTGCCATTCCCTGGGACTGTGGTTTCCTTTTATCCTTTTCCATCAGACAAACTGTGTTCTTCCCTTAACACCCATGGGCATCTGTGAAGCCTTCTCATTCTCCTTTAGGCAGAGCTGCTCATGGTAACTGGCTACCACTGGCTTCTTTGTCTGGGTCCCTACGAGGCGAGGATTCTCTCCAACACCAGTAGAGAATTTCCTCCTGGCTCTTATGCCTTCGACAGCCGGGACCCCACCTGGCACCAGCAGGTTCTCAGAAAATTCTTTTGAACTCAACATTATCGTGCAAGTTGAAAGACTTGGGTTCAAATCTTATTTAATCTACCTTCTGAGTCAGCTGTAACTCTGGACCTCTACTTCTTCAGTCATTGAAGAAGAGGGTTGGGCTACTTGTAAAGAGTTTACTTTTACATCTGGAAATCTTGTGTGATTTCAAAAGTGTCTTTCAGCTGTAGAATCTGCGGTTCACACTGAAATCATCTTTGCTCATAATGTTCATAGACTGGAAACAACCCAAATGCTCCTCAATTGGTGAGTAAATAAACAAACCGTAGTCCAGCTATACAGCGGAATACTACTCAGCAATGTAAAGACATGAGCTACTGATACATGCGATAATGTGGATGAACCTCAAAGGCATGATGCTAAGTGAAACAAGCCAGACTAAAAAGGCTACAGACTATATAATACCACTTACAGAACATTCTGGAAAAGGCAAAATGATAGGAACAGAAAACAACTCAATGGTTGCCTGGGGATAGGAATTGGGGTAGACTACTAAAGAGCAGAAGGGACTTTGGGGAGTTAATGGAACTATGCTATGTGTTTGTTGTGGTGGTGGTTATGGGATTGTATATATTCATTCAAACTCATAGAACTCTGGGAGGCCAAGGCAGGAGGATCACCTGAGGCCAGGAGTTCAAGGCCAGCCTGAGCAACATAGCGAGACCCTGTCTGTACAAAAAAATAGAAAAAATTAGGCAGGCATGGTGGCATGCACCTGTAGTCCCAGCTACTTGGGAGGCTGAGGTGTGAGGATTGCTTGAGCCCAGGAGTTAGAGGCCATAGTGAGCTATGATCATGCCACTGCACTCCAGCCTGGGCAACAGAGTAAGACCCTGTCTCAAAAAAATATTCATAGAACTGCACAGATTTTATTTCATGTAAATGATACTTCAAATTTTATAAAATAAAGCCATTAAAGATCCCAAAAGCACTGGGATTCTCCACCTGGTGGAGGAGTAACCCCAGATACAAGACTATGCCTCGGCCACAAAGGAGTGAATGGAAGGCTCTCGGACACTGTCACTGGATCATATGGAAGATGCCCCCCTCCTAGCGTGAACACAAAGCTGCAGGCGCAGTGAGGACCCCTTGATGGGAAGGCAACCTGCTATCCCTTAACTGGCACCTAAGATGTGACCAGCACATCCTTAGTTTATTTTTAGGTGAAGAATAAAATTCAGAGACATTCATTGACTTGCTGGGTCCATGGGCAGTGAATGGCAGAGCTGAGAGTCAAGCTCTGTAAGATGTACCACCCCACTCCTCCTCAGAATGCAGCTGGGGTCTCTGCACCCCAAATTTGTCGCCTTCCTCTGGGGCCCAGCCTCATTTCAAGTCTGTCTTCAATCTCAGGATTTATTCCAACAGACCCAAAGGTGGGTCAGTATTTAATCTCTAAGCTGCTCACCAGCTGCTCACATTTTGACTTGCAGTAGCTACTAGAAATCTCTCTCCTTTCCCTTCCCAGCTGGAAATTGCTGGCAGCAGGGGAGGACCCAGGAAGAACCAGGATCTCCCAAACCCCACTTATAAAATGAGTACACCATCCCCAACCCCTGTTCCTTCTCAGGTGGTCTGCGCTGCAATCACCCTCACCTTCCTCGTGTTCACAGACCACTGTGGGACTGCCCTTCTTTGTCCATTCATTCATTCAGAAAACAATCCACAAGGGCTTGCCGTGTACTGGGCCACATCTGCCCTCAAAGAGCCAGCAGGAAGGTGGCATGGTCAGACACAAGGGCCTGGGGACAGGGAAGCGGGACTTGACTCTGGCTCTGCCTTTACTAGTTCTGGACAAATGACCTCACCCTTCTGGGTCTCAGTTTTCTCATCTGCATAATGCAGATAACAATTGTTCCCACATCTTATAGAGTTTAGCTGAAAATAATAAGATAGTGTATGCAAAGCCCACAGAAAGCTGTTCACCAATTGGTAGCTAGAGGTGTAATAAGGGGCTTCAGGGCTCACAGACACGGATGAGCTCAGCCTAGGGGAGGAAGGAGGAGAAAGTCTTTGAACAGGTAGTTGGGAATGAGCTGGGGTCACCCCAGGCAGAGGCCTCTGGGGGTGTAAAAAAGGAAAAAGAGTTGGTTTCTGGTTCCTTTTGAGAATTCAGTGAGTTTATGTAAAATATTTGAAACTGTTCCTAGCCTGCAGATGCAAGCTCTAGAAATGTGATGATGATGATGATGATGATGATGATGATGATGAAGGTAATATGGGGGGATTTAGCCCAATATTTGAAGGCTTCTTGGGGCTGTGCCTCACCTGGGTCTTCATTCTCTCCAAGGCATGGAAGATTCTAGCTCTTTGAGGATTCAGGTCTACACCACAGGAGATCCTGTAAGCAGGATACTGAGTCCGAGGAGTAAAGGCAAAAAGAGGTCCTAGGGGGCTGGAAAAAGAAGAGGTCAGAGATAAGCCCCAAGGATGCGGGGGGAGCAAAGCAACCCTCCCCTTCACATGACTCCCCCTCCCAGGTGAGAGAAATAGCAGGCTGAGAAACCCCTGCCAGGTGACCCGGTGTCCCAGTTTGTCCAGGACTGTCCTGATTTTAGCATCAAAAGTCCTGCATTCCCAGAAACCCCTGAGTCCCAGGCAAATGGGACCATTGGTCACCCTGTGTGCCCCTGCGTTGAATTCCAGCTTCTCTTCCCCTCCAGCCTGCTCAGAACAATCCAGTGAGGCCCTCAGGCTCTTGGCCACAACTTACCTTCAGAAGGTTCCAACAAGAACAGGGCAGTTCAGGCCCCAGCTTGGCTGACCAGTGCCTCTGGGAGTCCCCTGTGTTCCAGAGAACAGGAATGGCTTCCTGGGCTCTGAGGCACAGGCTTTACCAAGCTCTCCAGGGGCCGGCAGATGTGGCGCCTAATTTCCCCAGCACTAATCCCTCAGAGTGGCCTCTGCCATGGGGATTAGCTTCTGGGGTCCCTGAGCAGCGGGGAAGCGGGGGAGATCTGTCAGAAAGCACTGGCTAATACCATGTGACCCGAGTGCTCCACACACAGCACAGTTCCATCACCTCCCCAAAGTCCCTTCTGCTCTTTAGTAGTCTCTCCCATCCCTACCCCCAGGCAACCATTGAGTTGTTTTCTGTTCCTATCATTTTGCCTTTTCCAGAATGTTCTGTAAGTGGTATTGTATAGTCTGTAGCCTTTTTAGTCTGGCTTGTTTCACTTAGCATCATGCCTTTGAGGTTCATCCACATTACTGGATGTATCAGCAGCTCATGTCTTCACATTGCTGAGTAGTATTCCGCTGTATAGCTGGACTATAGTTTGTTTATTTACTCACCAATTAAGGAGCATTTGGGTTGTTTCCAGTCTCTGGATATTACGACCAAAGATGATTTCAGTGGAAACCCCCAGATTCTACAGCTGAAAGACACTTTTGGTGAAGAAAGGAATGCTCTCCCCAAAAGGAGTCTCTGCCAAACCCAAAGTGGAAAAGAGATGACAGGAGGCTACCAGGGTCATTTCCAGGTGGAAAGGGAAAGGAGAGAGATTTCCAGCCTTGGTCCAACCCCACACAAGCTCTCTGAGGCACCTCTGAGGAAGCTGAAGCTCCAAGGAACCCAGTTTGAAGACCACTGGGGTCAGCCTAATGGTGAAATGTATAGATAATCTGGATTCAAATTCCAGTGGGTCACTGCCTATGTGAGCCTGTGTGACCAGGGATCACGACCTCTTTGCCTTACATCTATAAAATGGGGACAATAATACTACCTTGGCTAGCATGTGGGTTAAATGGAATGTACTCATGAGTTCAAAACCAGCCTGGGCAACATGACAAAACCCCATCTCTACTAAAAATACAAAATATTAGTTGCACGTGGCAATGTGCATCTGTAATCCCAGCAGGCGGCCCAGGACCCGGCACAAAGTAAGTGCTCCATAAAGTTTGGGTTCTTGTCCTTGATACTTGGCTTTTAAAAAAAAAAAAAAAAAAAAAAAAAAGGTCACAGTGGGCACACTGGGCACAGTGGCTCATGCCTATAATCCCAGCACTTTGGGAGGCCAAGGCAGGAGGATGGCTTGAACCTAGGAGTTCAACACCAGCCTGGGCAATAGAGTGAGACCTTGTCTCTACAGAAAATTTAAAACTAGCCAATTGTAACGGCGTTGCCATGTAGTCCCAGCTACTCTGGAGGTTGAAGCAGAAGCCTTGCTTGAGGTGAAGGCTGCAGTGAGCCGAGATGAGATTACACCAGTGCGCTCCATCCTGATGACAGGGAGAGACCCTGCCTTAAAAAAAGACAAAGTAGTGGTCTGCCACCTAGGCTGGAGTGCAAGTGGGGCAACTAAAACTCACTGCAGCCTCCAACTCCTGGGTTCAAGCGATCCTCCTGCCTCAGCCTCCTGAGTGTCTGAGACTACAGGACACACCACTATGCCCAGCTGATTATTATTTTTTAATTGCTTTTGGTACAGATTGGGAGGGGGTCTCCCTTTTTTGCCCAGGCTAGTCTTAAACTCTTGGCCTCAAGCGATCCTCCCATCACTGCCTCTCAAAGTGCTGGGATTACAGGTGTAAACCAAAAATAAAATTCTAAGGCCCCCAACCATCTGAATGTACTTCCTCCTCAGCCAAGGCACTCTTAAAATTTAACCTGAAAGATCTAAAGACTGGTTCAGGCCATGATGGGAAGTGGGAGTCAGACACGCCTCATCACACCTCTCCAGAATAACATCTCGTAACAAATAAGGAAAGAAATCAAAATATTTTAACCCCAAATGTATTTCCTTGTTGTATCTTGAAACTGCCCTGCGGAAGTTTGTCTCTTGGGGGGAAAAAAAATCTACATTCTGTAGAGAATCCTCCTTTCTCCTTTTCCTTTTCAGATCCAGGAGATAATCAACAAAGAGTCAGGCACCCTTCTAAGTTTCATCAGAAAACATTTTACAACCTATTCTCTCTGAAGCCTGCAGGCTATAAGCTTCCTCTGCACAATAAAACTTTGGTCTCCCTCATCCTTTACCTTAGCCGAAAGGTTTCCTTTCTATTGATCTAGGATCCTCAACCTCAACCAGTTGTCAACTAGAACATTTTTAAATTTACCTATAGCAGCTTGCCAGGTGCAGTGGCTCACGCCTGTAATCCCAGCACTTTGGGAGGCCAAGGCGGGAGGATCACCTGAGGTGAGGAGTTCAAGCCTGACCAACATAGAGAAACCCCATCTCTACTAAAAAAATACAAAATTAGCCAGGCATGGTGCATACCTGTAATCCCAGCTACTTGGAAGTCTGAGGCAGGAGAATCGTTTGAACCCAGGAGGCAGAGGTTGTGGTGAGCCAAGATTGCACCGCTGCACTCCAGCCTGGTGACAGAGAGAGACTCCGTCTCAAAAAAAAAAATTACCGGCTGGGCATGGTGGCTCACGCCTGTAATCCAAGCACTTTGGAGGCCAAGGTGGGCGGATCACCTGAGGTCAGGAGTTCAAGACCAGCTTGACCAACATGGTGAAACCCCGTCTATTAAAAAAAAAAAATTACCTATAGCCTGGAAGCCCCACATTGAGTTGTCTCACCTTTCTAAACCAAACCAATGTACATCTTAAATGTATTTAATGTATCATGCCTCCCTAAAATGTATAAAACCAGCAGTGCAGTAGCTCATATCTGTAATCCTAGCACTTTGGGAAGCCGAGGCAGGCAGAGTACCTGAGCTCAGAAGCTCAAGACCAGCCTGGGCAACAAGACAAAATCCCATCTCTACTAAAAATACAAGACATTAGTTGGGTATGGTAATGTGTATCTGTAATCCCAGCTACTTGGGAGGCTTAGGCAGGAGAATCACTTCAACCCAGGAGGCAGAGGTTGTAGCCAGCCGAGATCATGCCACTGCATTCCAGCCTGGGAGACAGAGCAAGACTGTCTCAAAAAAAAAATGCTGCACCCCAACCACCTTGGGCACATAATCTCAGGACCTCCTGAGGGCTGTGTCAGGGACCATGGTCACTCATATTTGGCTCAGAATATTTCTCTTCAAATATTTTACAGTTTGACTCTTTTTGTGAACATAGGTGTGAGCCACCACTCCCAGCCATGACTTGGCTTTTATGTCAAACTTCTACCTGGCACCTGTGGCAGATATCACATCTTTCTCTGTGAACATTTTAGAAGATCATTGATTTTAGTTGATACAAAAGATAAAACAAATGTTCCTTCTCAGCCTTAGATGAGGTTGCACATTGGGATTACTTGGGGAGCTCTTAAAAACCACTCGTGTCTGGGTCCCACTGTAGAGATCCCCAGAGGCACAGTTTGGATCCTGCCATCTTTGAAGACTCTTTGGTGATTCCACTGTGTGGCCAAGGTTGAGAAGCAGTGCCCCAGACCAGCAAGTGTCCCACTTACCAGTGTGTAGAAGCATCTTGGCAACTGTGTTACATGGTAGGTTCTGAGCCAGTGGGTCAGGATGGGACCCGAGAGCCTACATCTCCAACAAGCTCCTAGATGATGCTGAGGCTTGTGTGAGGATCACACTTTAAGGAGCAAGGCTCCTCTGCAACTCACAGATCATACCAGCCTCCACATCATTATTTCAACAGAGCCTTGAATCACCATCTCCTTCTGCTGATGCTCAGGGGCAGAGATGGGTGGAGGCAAACCCTTCTAGATCTTCTTCTGTAGCTCCCATAGCCAAAAATCTGAGTGATTTTGTCCAAACTCCACATCGTGTGGCTGGCGAAAAAGGCTCACAGAGGGGAAATGACTTACCAAGGTCACATAGCAAGTTTACTGACAACAATTGACCTGGGACCCAGGTCTTTTTCATTGCACTTGGCTGCTTAGTTAATCTCTTGGCTCAGAGCTGGCAGCCCATCTCTTGGACACAGACTGTGTGTTGACAATGTGCCACATATGGTCCTTAGCGCTCTCTGTGCTGTGTCCTCTTGTCTGCACCATCCCAGAAGTCTTCTTCTTCTATTCTGTCTCCATTTCACATCCAAGAAACAGGCTCAGGAAAGTGAAGTCCCCAGGAAGTGGCAGGACTGGGATTGGACCAGAAGTCTTGTCGTTCCCCAGATACTGACGAGACTACTCGGTTGGTGTGAGGATTAAATGGAATGTGCTCGTGAAGCAGGCAGCCCAGAGAGAGCCTGGCACCTAGTAAGGGCTCCATAAAGTTCGGCTTCTTATTATGACTCGGGATTTTTTTGTTTTGTTTTGTTTTGGTTTGGTTTTTTGAGATGGAGTTTCACTCTTGCTGCCCAGGCCAGAGTACAATGGCACGATCTCAGCTCACCGTAACCTCCGCCTCCCGGGTTCAAGTGATTCTCCTGCCTCAGCTTCAGATTACAGCCATGCGCCAATGTGCCCAGCTAATTTTGTGTTTTTAGTAGAGATGGGGTTTCTCCGTGTTGGTCAGGCTGGTCTTGAACTCCCAACCACAGGTGATCCACCTGCCTCAGCCTCCCAAACTGCTTAGATTACAGGCTTGAGCCACCGTGCCTGGCCTTCTTTTCTTTTCTTTCTTTCTTTCGTTCTTTTTTTTTTTTTTTTTTTGAGATAAGGTCTCACTAATACTACCTATGGGCAAGCACTGCGTCTCATTCAGGTTTATTTCCCCAGATCTAGTACTGACTATCTAAATCCGTTAATCCACTCCAGGGTTCTCCGCCCTTGCCCCCAAGACACCAGGCCCTCCCTGAGAACTTCTCCCATGCTCCTACCCAAGTTCTGAAGGCAGCCATTTTTCACTGTGGAGACCAGCCCTGCCCCTCCTGAATTTAGCTAGACGGGAACCCACAGCATGTCATGCAGCACAGTGACCCCAGGATGGCAGTAAATGCCCACATGTAAGATCTCTGGCCCAGCCTGAGCCTCCTTTAAAGGGAAATTTACTTGCATGTTTCTCTTCCTCCAGGCCCTTTTCCAGGGGCTTTCCATCCATGAACCAAGGTATTCCCCACAGTATCCCCACAGGGAGGAATGATTCATCATCATTTACACATGAGAGAGCATGTTCATCCTTTGCCCTTCATGGCTGCCTCCTACTCTTTGGGGAAAAATTGAAAACCTTACCTGCGTGGTCTAAACCTATCCAGTAGATGTCCCTCTGAGTCAGACTGCAAGAGTTCAAATTCCAGTTCCCCACTTATTATCTGAGTGACTTTGGTTGGATTTCTTGGCTTCTCTTGGATCTCAATGTGCTCATCCATAAAATGGGGTAATGAAGTAGAACCTACCTCCTTGCAGGCAGGAGTGAGGATTGCATGAAATAAAACACCTAAAAGGTACAATCCAGTAGCGGGCATGCAGCAAGAGCTCAGCAAATGTTAGTCACTCTTATTACCATGAGTCTCATTGCCCCCTCCTCCTGGGAGAAAGTAATTGTCCTCACTCTCTGCATCAGGACCTTTAAAAAAGAAGAATGTAGGCTGGGTACGATGGCTCATGCCTGTAATCCCAGCCCTTTGGAAGGCTGAGGTGGGCAGATCATTTGAGGTCAGGAGTTTGAGACCAGCGTGGCCAACATGATGAAACCCTGTCTCTACTAAAAATACAAAAATTAGCCAGGTGTGATGGCAGGCACCTGTAATCCCAGCTACTCAGGAGGCTGAGGCTGGAGAATCGCTGGAACCCAGGAGACAGAGGTTGCAGTTGTAAGGTTATTGCCAAGTTTAAAATGAGGAAACTGAGGCCAGCACGAGACAAATTAAATTCCAGTTTATTCAGCTCCCAGGCGAGGTTCTGTGGTCCCAGTGGAGGGAGAAAGAGAGGGGCCAGAGAATTGCGCCCGGCCGTTCTGGGCGTGGGGTTTTATAGGGGGTGAGGGCAATAGATTGGTCAGTGGGGAAACAAAGCATGGGCAACTGCATTGGTCATAGAGAGACTGGACCTGGACTTGGCGAACTGCCATTGGTAGCCCAGTGGGGCTATTGATAGGTGGGCAGGAGAAGGTTATAGATTGATCGGTGAGGAAACAAAGCATGGGCACCTGTATTGGCCAGAGAGAGACTGGACCCGGATTTGGCGAGCTGCCATTGGTCAGGC
>CAUYLG010073574.1:0-33850 GCA_963573385.1 Cacajao melanocephalus
TAGCATTTTGTCAGATCTTTTTTCAAGGTTCTTAGTTTCTTTGCATTGGGTTAGTACATGTTCTTTTAGCTCACAGAAGTTTCTTATTATCCACATTCTGAAGCCTGATTCTGTCAGTTCATCACACTCATTCTCTGTCAGGCCTTGTTCTCTTGCTAATGAGGATCTGCGATCCCCTGTAGAAGGAGAGACATTCTGTTTTCAGGTGTTCTCAGCCTTTTTGCGCTGGTTTCTTCCCATTTTGTGGATTTATCCACCTGTCGTCTTTGTAATTGATGACTTTCAGATTGGGTCTCTGAGTGGACGTCTGGCTTGTTGGTGATGAAGTTTTTTCTGTTTCTTAGTTTTCCTTCTTTGGACGCCCCTTCCCCACAGAGCTGGGCCTTCCCGGGTTCAGCTGTGCTTGCTGTGAAACTCTCAGTCCTCAATGCTTCCAATTGTTGTGTTTTTTTTTTTTTGTTGGGATGGGACCAGCCGAGCCCCACTAAAAGGGCACCCAGTCCTGTATACTCTGCAACGAGAAGCACCGCGCTGGCCAAAAGAGTCGTGCTGGTGACTCGTGGGGCTCCTCCACCGGGAATTTCCCAGTCTGTGGGCAACTAAAATTCGTCTGAAATTGTGGCGTCCACTCACTCTCTGCACTTTCACTGGGAGCTACAATCCTGAAATGCTGCTAATTGGCCATTTTGGATCTCTCTCCGGATCTTATTCTTTTTATGGCTAAATAGTATTCCATTGTGTTTCTGTTCCACATTTTCTTTATCCATTCATATGTTTATGGATACTTAAGTTGCTTCCAAAACTTAGCTATTGTAAACAATGCTTCAACAATCATAGGAGTACAGATATCTCTTCAATATACTGATTTTCTTTCTTTTGGATATATACAAAGCAGTGGGATTGCTGGATCATATGGTAGCTCAGTTTTTAGATTTTAGAGGAGCTTCCAAACTGTTCCCTGTAGTGGTTGTACTAATTTTCTTCCTTCCACCTGTGTATGAGGTTTACAATTTCTCCACATTCTCATCAGCATTTGTTATTGCCTGTCTTTTGGATACAAACCATTTTATTTTGGGTGAGACTATATTTCATGGTAGTTTTGATTTTCATTTATCTGATGATTAACGATGTTGAGCATCTTTTCTTATGCTTGTTTGCCATTTGTATGTCTTCTTTTGAGAGATATCTATTCAAATTTTTGCCCATTTTTGATTGGATTATTGGATTTTTTTCCTATAGACTTGTTTGAGCTCCTATATTCTGATCAGTTGGATAGTTTGCAAAGATTTCCTCCCATTCTGTGGGCTGTATCTTCACTTTGTTGATTGTATCTTTTGCTGAGCAGAAGCTTTTTAACTTTCCTCCTTTTTAATTTTTTTTGGAAGAGTTTGTGTAGAATTGGTGTCAGTTCTTTTTAAATATTTAGTAGAATTCAGCAGTGAAGCCATTGGATTCTGGGATTTTCTTTATCAAAAGACTTTTTATTACAGCTTTGGTTCTGTTACTTGTTATTGGCCTGTTCAGGTTTGGATTTCTTCATAGCTCAATTTTTGTAGGTTTTAGGTATCCAGGAATTTATTTATTTTCTCTAGGTTTTCCAATTTATTCGCATATACTTGCTCATGGTTGTTACTTACGATCTTTTGAATTCCTGCAATGTCAGTTGTAATGTCTCCTTTTTAATCTATTTATTTATTTAATTAGTTAGTTAGTTCTTCTCTCTTTTTACGTAGTTAGGATAGCTAAAGATTTCTCAATTTTGTTCATCTTTTTTGTTTAATTACTAGCCAAGTTAGTTGACTAGAAGTGCCTAGTGTGTGCCACTCTAACAGAGAGAAATAAAAGGTGCAAGTAAATACAGTACCTTCAACTGAAACACCCAGTTACATGCATTGGCATGAATTAAGAAAACAGGTTGACCCATGGAGAACAGAGAAAGCAATGCTGGATAAATGCCCACCTGGGAGCAACACAAAGCCAGTGAAGTCTTCCCTGTCCAGGTAAGTGGTGGGTGAGTGACCCTGGGGACTCATGCTTTAAACATTGATCCTTGTAACCCTTGGATCAGGAGATCCTGTTGCAAACCCACTCCACCAGGGCCTTCAGTCTGACATGCAGAGCTACATGTGGTGTTGGCAGAACATCAGCTTAGGCACACATGAATCCCTAGAAGTTTTAGATACCCAGGCTTCTCAGAAGAAGTGGCTGCAACTTCAGCAAAGTGGGAGATTAGACACTTGTACATACCCCTAAAAGAGGTGCTGAACCCAGGAGGCTGAGTAGTGATGATCTGCCAGCCCCACTTCCATAACATCTCTTAGGATAAGACCCACTGGCTTGGAACTCCAGCCAGCCATGGGTATCAGTGTTACACCTCACTCAGATGGAGCTCCCAGAGGGAAGGGCAGGCCATCATCTTTGCTGTTTTATAGCCTTAGCCATTGAAGCCTTCACGGTCACGGGAGTCTGAGCTGACTAGGAACTGGAGTGGCCCCCCAAGCATAATGCAGCATCTCTACAAAGAGGCAACCAGACTGCTTCTTCACTCAGGTCCTTGATCCCATTTCTCTTCATTGGGCAGAAGCTCCTGACCGAGGTCTAGGATCACCCCTCCTGGTATTTTCCAGCCAGCAGCAGTTCCAATCCTCCCTGGGACACAGCTCCCAGAGGGAAGGGCGGGCCATCATCTTTGCTGTTTTGCAGCCTTAACTGTAGTTGCCTTTTGGCTTTGGATGGTCTGAGGTAACTCGGGGCTGAAGTGGACACAGCACAGCTACCCTATGAAAAACTGCCCTATCCTCAGACTACTTTCTAATGCACGTTCATGATCCCGTTCCTCCTCACCAGATGGGACCTCCTGACCAGGATACCCAGCCAATCCCACCAGCGTGTTTGGACTGGCAAGAGAATCATACCTGTCTGAGACAGAGCTCCCATATAGAGAGGCAGGCTACCATCTTTGCTGTTTTATAGCCTTCATTGTTGATACTTTTGGGTACTGGGAAATTCCAGGTGGCTAGGAATTGGAGCAGATCCTCAGCATACTGCAGCAGCCCTATAAGAAAACCTGGCCAGACTGTTTGTTATGTAGGTCCCCAGTCCCATATCTTCTCACTGAGAGGGGATCTTTGTAGCTTGGGTCTTCACCCACCCACTGGGATTATCAAGCCAGTAGCATCTCTGTAATTCCCTGGGAAAGAACTCCCAGTGGGAGAGGTGGATTGCCATCTTTGCTGTCTTGCAGCTCTTGCCCTTGCTGTTTCCAGGCTCTGGAGAGTGTGCAGAACCAGGGGCTTGTCTGGATGCCCAGAAGAGCACCCACCTCATGGAAAAGTGGTCAGACTGTTCCCTATACAGGTTCCAGTCCTCAAATCTCATGGAGCAGGGCTGCCTGACCTGGGACTCCATGAAAATCACTCTGCCCCCACATGACCATTTCAATCAGAAACAGCCCAGTGGTTGGACTGGATGTGGTGGCTCATTCCTGTAATCCCAGCACACTGGGAGACCAAGGCAGATGGATCACTTGAGGTCAAGAGTTCAAGCCCAGCCTGGCCAACATGGTGAAACCCTCTCTACTAAAAAAAAAAATATATACATAAATTAGCCAGGCATGGTGGCACATGCCTTAAGCCCAGCACTTTGGAAGATTGAGGCAGGTGCATTACTTGAGGTCAGGAGTTCGAGACCAGCCTAGCTGACATGGTGAAACCCTGTCTCTACTAAAAAAAAAAAATACAAAAATTAGCCAGACATGGTGGTGCATGCCTGTAATCCAGTTACTCAGGAGGCTGAGGTGGGAGAATTGTTTGAACATGGAAGGCAGAGGTTGCAGTGAGCCAAGATCACACCACTGCACTCCAGCCTGGGTGACAGAGTGAGACTCCATCTCAAAAACAACAAACAAACCCAGCCCAGAAGTTTAAGAAACACCCACATGCAGAGGTGAGAAAGAACTAATGCATGAACTCTGGCTCTCAAATGCCAGCATATCTTATGTCCTCCAAACAATGGCACTAGTTCTCCAACAAAGGTTCTTAACCAAGCTAAGTTGGCTAAAATGACAGAAATAGAATTCAGAATACAGATAGGAATGAAGATCATAAGGATCCACTAGAATGGCAAAATCCAATCCAAGGAAACTAAGAATCACAATAAAATTATACAGGAGCTGACAGAAAAAATAGCCAGTATAATATAGAACCTAACTGATCTGATCAAGCTGAAAAACACACTGTAAGAATTTCACAATGCAATTGTAAGTATTAATAGCATAGTAGATCAAGCTGAGGAAAGAATGTCAGAATGTGAAGACTAGCTTTCTGAAATAAGACAGAGAAAAATAAGAAACAAAGGATGAAAAGGAACAAACAAAATCCATGAGAAAAGTGGGATTATATAAAAAGAGCAAATCTATGAATAATTGGCATCTTTGAGATGGACAGGAAAAATGTAAACAACTTGGAAAACATACTTCAGGATACTATCTATAAAAACTTTCCTAACCTTGCTAGAGACACCAATAGTCAAATACAGAAAATATAGAGAACCCTTGCAAGATTTTACACAAGAAGACTATCTCAAAGATACATAATCATTAGATTTTCCAAAGTCAGAATGAAAAAAAAAAAACATTAAAAGGGCACATCACCTAGAAAAGGAACCATATCAGGCTAACAGTGGACCTCTCAGCAGAAACATTCTTAAAGACAAAAAATATTCAACCAACAATGTTATTTCCAGTTGTATTAGTTGTTCTTCATACAGCTATAGAGAAATACCTGAGATTGGCTAACTTATAAGAAAAAAGGTTTAATTGACTCATGGTTTCACAGGCTGTTCAGGAAAAATGGTGGATTCTGTTCAGCTTCTGGGAGGCCTCAGGAAACTTACAACCATGGTGAAAGGTGAATCTCTTCCTCCTGCTCCAGCATCTTACATGGCCAGAGCATGAGGAAAGGAGAAAAGGAGAAGGTGCTACACACTTTTATGCAATCTTGTCTCATGAAAACTATCACAAGAATAGCAATGATCCAAGAAAATGGTGCCAAACCATCAGAAACCACCCCCATGATCCAATCACTTCTCAGCGGGCCCTGACCCCAACATTGGGAATTAAAATCAAACATGATATTTGGGTGGGGACACAGATTAAAACCACATCACCAGCCAAACAAAGCTTCTTCAGCGAAGAGGAAATAATTTTTTTCAGATAGACAAATGCTGAGGGAGTTTGTTTTCACAAGACCTGTCCAAAAAGACATTTTGAAAGAAGAACTAGATATGGAAAGGAAAGAGCATTTTCAGACAATACAAAAGCACATTTAAGTACACAGACAAGTGACACTATAATACAACCACACAAATATGCTGGTATACTAACCAGCAAACAACACAATGACAAAACCAAATCCACACATGTCAATAAAAAACTTGAATGTAAACAGGCTCAATGTCTTACTTAAAAGGCACAGAGTGACAAGCTAGATAAAAAAGCAATACACAAGGATATGCAGTTTTTACAAGCTCCATCTAAGGTACAATAGACTTAAAATAAAGGTATGGAGAAAAATCCACCAAGCAAATGGAAATCAGTTCAAAGCAGGGGTTTCAATCCTGATTTTAAACAAAACAGACTTTAAACCAATAAATATTTTAAAAGACAAAGAATGGCATTATATAATGGTAAAGAGTTCAATTCAACAAGAAGACCTAACTATTTTAAATATACGTACACTCAACACAAGAGCACCCAAGTTCATAAAGTAAGTTCTTAGGACCTAGTAGGAGACTTCAACACTCCACTGACAGTATCAAGAAGATCATCAAGGCAGAAAATTAGCAAAGATATTCAGAACCTGAACTCAACATTGGACCAAACTGATCTGATACACATCTTCACAACTCTCCACCCCAAAATAGCATAATATACATTCTTCTAATTGTCACATGGCACATACTCTAAGATGAACCACATAATCAGACATAAAACAATCATCACCAAATACAAAAGAACCAAAATCATATCAAACACATTCTTGGAACATAGTAGAACCAAAATAAAAATCAAAACTTAAAAAATCTCTCAAAACCATGCGATTACATAATAATTGAATTACCTGCTCCTGAATGACTTTTGAGTAAATAATGAAATTAAGGCAGAAATCAAGAAGTTCTCTGAAACTAATGAGAACAAAGATAATACATATCAGAATCTCTGGGAAACAACTGAGGCAGTCTTAAGAGGTAAATTTATAGCACTATGTGCACACATAAAACATTTAGAAAGACCTCTAGTTTACAACCTAATATTAAGACTAAAAGAAGTAGAGAACCAAGAGTAAGCTAACCCCAAAGCTAGCAGAAGACAAGAAATAACTAAAATCAGAGCTGAGTTGAAGGAGACAGAGACACAAAACCCATTAAAAAGATCAACAAATCTGGGAGTTTGTTGTTTGAAAAATTAATAAGATAGATAGACCACTAGCTGGACTAATAAAGAAGAAAACAGAAAATCAAAATAAACACAATCAGAAATAATGGAATGTTACCACTGATGCCACTGAAATACAAATAACCTCCAGAAACTTCTATGAATACCTATATTCACACAAATTAGAAAACCTAGAAGACAGGAATAAATTCCTGGACACATACACCCTCCCTGGACTGAAACAGGAAGAAATTGAATTCCCAAACAGACCAGTAATAAGCACTGAAATTGAATTATAGCAAAATGGCCTACCAACCAAAAAAAGCCCAGAGCCAGACAGATTTACAGTCAAATTCTACCAGATATACTAAGAAGAGCAGATATTATTCCTATGGAAACTATTCCAAAAAATTGAGGAGGAGGTACTCCTCACAACTCGTTCTATAAGGCCAGCATCATCCTGATACCAGAACCTGGAAGAGACACAACAAAAACTTCAGGCCAATAGCCTGGATGAACACTGATGCAAAAATGCTCAACAAAATACTTGCAAATTGAATCCAGCAGCACATAAAAAAGCTAATCCACCATTATCAAGTAAGCTTTATTTCTGGAATGCAAGGTTGTTTCAACATATGCAAATCAATAAATGTGATCCATCACATACACAGAACTAAAGACAAAAACCACATGATTATCTCAGTAGAAGCAGAAAAGACTTCTGATAAAATTCAACACCGCTTCATGTTAAAAGCTCTCAATAAACTAGGTATTGAAGAAATATACTTCAAAATTATAGGAGCCATTTATGACAAACTCACAGCCAACACCAAATTTCCATGTTAGTACTGCTTTTACCATATCCAATAGGATTTGATGTGTTGTGTTTCTATTATCATTTGTTTGAAGAAATTTTTAAATTTTCTTCTTAATTGTTTTAGTGACCCATGGTCATCCAGGAGCATATAATTGAATTTTTAAGTATTTGTATAGTTTCTAACATTTTTCTTGTTGATTCTAGTTTTATTTTATTGTAATCAGAAGAGATGCTTGGTATTATTTAAAGGTTTTTGAATTTTTTAGAATTATTTATTGACCTATCATATGGCCTATCTTGGCATTTTTGTAGGACAGGTCTAGTGTTCATGAAATCCCTCAAGTTTTATTTATGTGGGAAGATATTTATTATTCCTTCATGCTTGCAGGGTATTTTCCCAGTTATACTATTCTAGGGTAAAATGTTTTTTCTTTCAGCACTTTAAACATACCATGGCACTCTCTACTAGCCTGTAAGGAAGAAGTGGCCACATCACAAATATTTAATGTACTGTGGAAATGAATGTGTATTCTGCAGCTGTTAGATGAAATATTTTGTAAATATCTATTAGGTCCATTTGGTCAATAATGCAGATTAAATCCAATGTTTTTTTGTTGAGTTTCTGCTGGATTATCTGTCTAATGCTGAAAAGAGGATTTTAGAGTCTCCAGCTATTATTATACTGAGGTCTATCCTTAGCTCTAATAATATTTGCTTAATATATAGGAATGCTTTTGTGTTGGGTGCATATATACCCACAATCATATCATGTTTCAGGATGTATTATTATATAATGTCTTTCTTTGTCTCTTCTTACATGTTTTGTCTTGAAATCTATTTTCCTGATGTAAGTATAGCTATTCCTACTCTGTTTTGGTTTCCATTGGCATTGAGTATCTTAATCTCTTTATTTTCAGTCTCTCTATATATATTTATAGGAGAAGAGAGATTATTGAAAAGAAGAGATCATTGGGTCTTGTTTTATCATTCATTCAGCCACTCTATATCTTTTGATTGGAGAGTTTAGATCATTTACATTTAATGTTATTAATGATAAGTAGGGACTCCCTTCTGCCATTTTAAAATGTGTTTCCTAGTTGTTTTGTGGTCTTCTCTTTCTTCTTTTCTTCCTTCCTGTCTTCATTTAAATGAAGATGATTTTCTCTGTTGATATACTTAAATTTCTTGCTTTGTATTTTTTGTGTATCCATTTTATGTTTTTTTCATCTGAGGCTACCCAATGTTTGCAAATATTATCTTATAACCCATTACTTTGAACTGATGACAACTTAACACTGATTGCATAAACAAGCAAACAAGCAAACACAAAAAGTAAACTACTAAAAGCTCTACACTTTAAATTTATCCCTCCACTTTCAAACTTTTTATTGTTTCACTTTATTTCTTATTATACTATGTCTTGAAAAATAGTTGTATTCATTCTTTTTGCTTGGTTCAACATTTAGTCTTTCTACTTAAGATAAGACTAGTTTACACACTGCCACTACAGTGTTATAATATTCCATTTTTCTAAGTACTTATTTTTACTAGTGGGTTTTGTACCCTCTGATAATTTCTTATTGCTTATTAACATCTTTTTATTTCAGATTGAAGATATCCCTTTAGCATTTCTTGTAGGACAGGTCTACTGTTCATGAAATCCTTCAGGTTTTATTTGTCTGGGAACATATTTATTTCTCTTTCATGCTTGCAGGATATTTTCCCAGTTATAGCATTCTAGGAAAATTTTTTTTTTTTCCTTGAGCACTTTAAACATGCCATGCCACTCTTTCCTGGCCTGTAAGGTTTTCATTAAAATGTCTGCTGCCAGACATATTGGTGCTCCCTTGTATGCTATTTTTCTTTTCTCTTGCTACTGTTAGAATGCTTTCTTTATCCTTGATCTTGGGAGTTTAATTATTAAATGCCTTGAGGTAGTCTTCTTTGGCTTAAATCTACTTGGTGTTCTATAGCCTTTTTGTACTTGCATGTTAATATATTTCTCTAGGTTTGGCAAGTCCCACCTTTCCAGATCTAACCAATCTTCATCTTACATATGGTAATTGATGTCTTGTATTTCCCTAAAATATATAAAACCAAACTGTGCTCTGACCACCTTGGGTACATGTCATCAGGTGGGCAAAGTAAACCTTCCAAATTGATTGAGATTTCTCTCAGGAACATTTGGTTTGCAAATTTGTGACCATGAAGTGACTCTGAGTGGAGGCGGCCCTGACTTTTGACGAATCTCCTATTAGTGCTTGATACAAATTTGAGCTATCTTTATGACTCAAACCAATGGGACAATTTTCTGAGGCCTTGAAGTTCTCTTCCTTTCAGAGAATCCCTGATCTCCCAAAATTTGGTTGATATTTAAAGTTTCTTTTGCTGTACAACTCCTTTTCTGGAGTTTTACTTGCTTCTAACCGGAAGGTGAGTTTTTCTGCTTACATGGTGATGGAAGGCAGTTAACTTCTTTCTGTAATCTGAGCTCACTTCCAACAGGGAATGTAAGTTGGAGTTTTTTCTGCTTATAGAATGGTAGAGAGTATTCTTCAGCCTGAGACCAATTCCTAGGTAACTAGCTGAATTTGGGTTTTGTTTTGAGTAAAGTCGCGATTAACAACTAGCTGGTCTTAATTTCTTTTTACCATTAGAGTACTCAGTAATCATATTGAAGGGGTTTCTTGATGTTGTTTTTTTCTGGTTTTTCATTAAATTTGACCAACTTTACCTGACTTGGCCAAATCCAAATGAGAATTCCAAATTATGGGGAACAAAACCTCTCTGAATTAGCTAAAATTTCTCACAGCTGCAAAAGAGAAAAACAAAACAAAATGATGCACTAGGTTTCTGTGTTTGCTTCCTGTCTTAAAAAAAATTGTTCTCTCATTTACTTTTCTTCCACCCTATTTCTCCTTTACCTTCTGTTGTCTTTGGTACCAAGAAAAATCTAGAGATGGCTTCTAATGACTCAATCTTCTTAAAAAACTCAGACAAAGGTGCCACTCACCCCTTTTGGAGGGTGGTTCTGTTTTCCTTGTGGAGCTTTGAGTCATGGGCAGATTCTTCTTAGGTCTACACCTCTGCTTTTGTGTATTGGATTACATGATCTCTTTGGCTTTTGGAGGTGAAAGAGATAACCTTGTACTATAAGATGATTTGAACTTGGTGTAATGGTGGACGTGAGCTGCAAAGTTAAAGGTGGTTGAGTACAGTTTACAGAAAGTGGTCTTAGCTGTTTTTTTTGTTTGTTTTTTTCCTTCTTCTTAGGAAGTTGCTGTTTAGGATCCTAACTCTAATTTAAAGGTGCATTCTAAAGAGTCTTTTCCATTGTCTTTCCTCCTGAAATTGATCTCAATTGGCTTTTCTATACATTTGCATGTGGAACTCAACTGTTGTTTTCATAGATAAATGAGAGACTGAGTGTTCTCAGCTCTGAACAGAAAAGGCATTTTTCTCCTTCCAGATGAAAGGTGCCCCTCTTTGACAGGGGGGCTGAGTGGGAGTGTCTGAGGGGTTGATCTCCTTATGACGTGCAGTGGCCCTACAGGGAACTTCCCAAAAATTAATTTTAAAAGGCTCATCCAGTAGACAGATATAAGAGCTGGTCACTCCACATTTTTAGCCCTCTCAGAGGTGTTAGTCCTCCAGAGATAGAAACTGAGACACAAAAGAAGGTGGAAACAACTTAGTGATGACATACTGTGGAGTCCAGCTCAGAACCAGCACCATCAACTCACTCCACTAAATGCTAGGCCACTGCTTAGTTTCTCCTTTAACAAAGTAAAGGTAAGAAATAAAAAATGTAAGTAACCTAAGAATAGGAAAATTCAAGGAAAATTACTCGATTTAAGGCACTCTGTTGGTTTTTTGGCACCTCTACTTTCAAGTCTTTGTATAAAATGGTCATGTTATGGACTTCCTGCCACAATTACATCAAGGAAATTTCAGTGTCCAAAGGTCAACCTGTGACTATAAAGTTCCTAAGTTCTTTCTCTACCTCCTGCTTTCTTTTCTGATTGCTTTAAGTCTGTGGTTACTTTTCTACTGAGATAAAATCCACTGTTTGCATTCAAGCTTATTTTTATTTTTGGTTATTGCTTTTCAAAACCAATGAATTTTTATTTATATTTCATGGCTAAAATTCTGAAGTAAGAGCTATAGAATCTTTGTGTGTGTGAGTGTGTATGTGTGGTTTATATGTACATACATATATTTTGTTATGTGTTTTTGGTCACAAGATACCAAATTGGCTTAAACTTAAAGAGTACTTATAATAATGACTCCATGTCTCACATCCAGGCCAAATGCTTTCCTAGTTCACATGACTTAAGTAAAATCTTTAATAAGCTATCTTTAAAATTATTAGTATAGTAATATAATAAATTTCTTAAACATTTTCAGCATACATTTTAATTTTTATTTATTGATCATGAGATTTCATACTTATCCATCCTTACCAAATACTAGAAGATCTCAAAATTTATCATAAGGGTTATTAAACCATAAACTCAACCAAAAACAGAATAATTTTTCTGGTGTAATTTTTGATAAATAAGACATTAATATTGATTTAATAAAAACAACTAAATCTTGAATTATTTGTTAAGAAAATATATACTTAATCTTAAGGGTTTTACTTACATAAGCACCTGAAATTCAAGCTATAAAATGGCTGACAGGGAAATAATTTTAAATAATGACTATTGCCATTTTTATGAATAGTCTAGGTAAACTATTAAAATAAAATAATTAGATAAATGTGATGGGATAAATACATGGAGACAAATGTCATAATTAAAAAAAGAATCTAAAATTATATTAAGTAATAGGTACTCCATTAAATGTTGGCATGAAAAAATATACTGCAGAAAAACATTTTTTTCTTAAAAATAGTGTGTTGTTAAAAGTTAAATAATTTTGTGTAATTAAAAGCTTATTTATATTTTATGTATAAAACAAGGCAAAAGGAACCAGAAATTAAAAGAAATGTAAAGAGAGTCATAGAATTAAAGAGGCATTTTTGTTAAGAAAGCTTAAAAAATGTAATTTATATGAGAAAAAGTCTTTTATGGTGAATTTTTGTCCTGAAATAAAATGACTGGATTGTTAAAGAAAGGGATAAGCTAGGAACTCCAAGCATGTCTTGAATGGTCTAAGTCATAATAAGGTAGTAAAAAAAGTAATTTATAAAAATATTAAGTGATTAATTGGCTATAATTAAGGAAGATATAATAAATAATTATACTATATATTATATTAAACTTTAGTATTAAAAATACACTCAAACAAAAACTAAATAACTGGTTGAAAAAGAAGCCTTCAATAAAAATATTGAGTTATTCTTGGCTGGGCATGGTGGCTTATGCCTGTAATCCAAGCAGTTTGGGAGGCTGATGTGGGCAGATCACCTGAGGTCAGGAGTTGGAGAGCAGCCTGACCAAGATGGTGAAACCTCATCTCTACTAAAAATCCAAAAAATTAGCTGGGTTTTGTGGTGTGTGCCTGTAATCCCAGCTATGCAGAAAGCTGAGGCAGGAGAATCACTTGAACTCAGGAGGCAGAGGTTGCAGCAACCCAAGATTATACCACTGTACTCCAGCCTGGATGGCAAAGTGAGACTGTCTCAAAAAAAAAAAATTGAGTTACTCTTAACATAAGAAGTTTTTTTCATTTTAAATTCTATAATCTGTTTCTTTTTGAAATTATTCAGATTGACATCTCACAAGCTGTAATGTGCTGCTTCAGCTTCTTGTCTCTCTTGAGAAGACCTGGGATGATAACACTCTTTTTCAACTTTTATTGTAACATTTTATTTATTAATAATCCAAAGTAAAGAATAATTTTTTTTAAATAGGCAAATAAACAATCTTTTGGATCTACTTTTGTCTGCATGTCTGTTTTAACTATGTTTATATGTGTCATGTTAAGGTAATATTTCCCAATTAAGCTGTATGAAAGAGCTCAAATCATTGAACTTAAAATTAAAGGCTTATCAGCCTGATGAAACCTGGCTAAGATGCCTTCTATTTCAGATGACTTTGGCAATATTTGGTAAGATTAATTAGGTAAATTTAATTTCAAAATTCTCTGCAATATTTTAAAATCTTAAAGTCATGTTATGTTAAATTAAGTAACCTCAGTTTCATTTATCAGCACTGGGAATTTGGGTTACTAAGAATTAAAATACTAGAAGCCTAATAGCTGTTTTTGGTAAAGTTTATAAAACACAAGAATGTGTTTTTTGCTGAAGAAAATATAACGTTTTACTAGTTAAGAGACTATTTAAGAGTCACTTTAAATTAAATTTTAAAATTATATAAATAAAGCTAAATGGTTAAAAAGAAAAATTAAGTGAGGTCAACAAAAGTTATCTCTGAGATCTGTGGTTACCAATAATATAGTTTATATGGAGGAAGGGCAGAACCAAGTAACTGTTAAAATCCGAGGCTATAATGCAAAGGAGTTGTTCAATTTTGTAGATTGGTATTATATTAGTCTATTCTTACATTACTATAGAGAACTACCCGAGACTGCAAAATTTGTAAAGAAAAATGGTTTAATTGGCTAATCGTTCTTCAGGCTGTACAGGAAGCACAGCTGGGGAGGCCTCAGGAAATTTACAATCATGCTGTCAGGCAAAGAGAAAGGAAGCACATCTTACAGGACCAGAGCAGGAGGAAGAGAGTAAAGGGGGAGTTGCTATACACTTTTAAACAGCTAGATCTTGTGAGAACTCACTCAGTGTTATGAGAACAACAAGGAAGAAATCTGCCCTCATGATCCAATCACCACCCACCAGGCTCCTCCTCCAACACTGGGGATTACAATTTAACTGGAGGTTTGGGGACACAAATCCAAATTATCTGGCCCCTCCCAAATCTCATGTCCTTCTCACATTGAAAAATATGATTATCCCCTTTCAACAGTTCACCAAGTCTTAACTCATTTTAGCATTAATGCAAAAGTTCATAGTCCAAAATCTCATCAAGACAAGTTCTTTCGTCTATAAGCCTGAAAAATTAAAAACAAGTTAGTTACCTCCAAGATACCATGGAGGTACAGGCATTGGATAAATATATTCCTTCCAAAATCAGCCAAAAAAGAGGGCTACAGGCACCATAGAAGTCTGAAACCGAGCAAGGCAGCCATTAAATTTCAATGCTCCAAAATAATCTCCTTCTACTCCATGTCTCACATCCAGGCCATATTGATGCAAGGGGTGGCCTCCGAAGTCCTTGTGCAGCTCTCACCCTGTGGCTCCACAGAGTTCAGCTCTCATGGCTGCCCTGAAGGACTGATGTTGAGTGCTTGTGGTTTTTCCAGATGCATGGCGTGAGCTGCCGATGGATATACTGTTCTTCAGTCTGGAAAATGGTGACTGTTTTCTCACAGCTCCACTAGGCAGTGCCCCAGTGGGGACTCTCTGTGGGGCCTTCAAGCCCACATTTTTCCTCCACACTGCTCTAGTAGAGATTTTCCATGAGGGCTCCACCCCTGCAGCAGACTTCTTCCTGGAAGATCCAGGCATTTTTATAAATCCTTTGAAATCTAAGCAGAGGTTCTCAAGCCCCAACTCTTGCACTCTGTGCACCTGCAGACTTAACACCACATAGAAGCTACCAAGGCTCATGGCTTGTAACCTCTGAAGTAAATGGCCTAAGCTGTACCTCGGCCCCTTTTTAGCCATGGTTGGAGCTGGATCAGCTGTGATATAGGGACCATTTCTTGAGGTTGCACAGAGCACTGGGGCCCTGGGAGCAGCCCAGGACATCATTCTTCTCTTCTAGGTCTCCCAGTCTGTTATGGGAGGGGCTGAAACAAAGGTCTTTATAATATCTTCAAGGCAATTTTTGAATTATCTTGGCTATCAATATTTGGCACCTCTTTATTTATGTAAATTTCTGCAGCTGACTGGAATTCCACTCCTAAAAACAGGTTTTTTTTTTTTTTTTTTCTGCATGGTCAGGCTGCAAATTTTCTAAACTTCTATGCTCTGCTTAACTTTTAAATATAAGTTCTAGTTTCAGATTATCTTTTTGTCCATGCATATGATCATACAGTGTTAGAAGCACTCAGGCCACATCTTTAATGCTTTGCTGCCTAAAAATTTCTTCTGCCAGATACCCTAAATTATCTATCTCAAGTTCAAAGCTGCACAGATCCTTGGACCAAGGGCACAATCCTTCCAGCCTCCTTGCTAAGGAATAGCAAGAGTGACCTTTGCTCCAGTTCCCAAATAGTTCCACATCTCCATCTGAGACCACCTTAGCCTGGACTTTACTGTCCATATCACTATCAACATTTTGGTCACAACCATTCAGCAAGTTTCTGGGAAGTTCCAAACATTGTCTCATCTTCCTGTCTCATTCTGAGCTGTCCAAACTGTTCCAACCTCTTCATTACCCAGTTCCAAAGCTGCTTCCATATTTTCAGGAATCTTTATGGTCATTCCCCTTTACCATTTTTTTTGTATTAGTTTGTTCTTATATTGCTATCAAGAACTACCTGAGACTGGGTAATTTATAAAGAAAAGAGGTTTAATTGGCTCACAGTTATACAGGCTGTACAGGAAGCATGGCTAGGGAGGCCTCAGAAAACTTTAATCATGGTGGGGGGCAAAGAGGAAGGAGGCATATCTTACATGGCTGTAGCAGGAAGAAGAGGGTGAAGGAAGGTGTGCTATACATGTTTAAACAACCAGATCTCATGAGAACTCACTCACTATCACAAGAACACTAAGGGGGAAATCCATCCCTTACAATCACATCTCACCAGGCCCTTCCTCCAACATTAGGGATTACAATTTCATATGATATTTGGGTGGGGAGAGAAATCAAAACCATATCAGGTATCATCAGCTCCTTGAGAAACCCTTACTATAGTGAACTGTAAAACAAAAACAAAAACAAACACAAAGCAAAACAAAACAAAAAAACACTTTAAGGACAGATGTCTCAATTTTAAATGGTGCAGAATGGAAGTGCATGTTCAAGTTTATGCAGGGCCTACAGCTCACATTGAACAATTACTGGTGAACATCTATAACACGAATTCACAGGTGGTTATTCCTGAGAGAATACCCAGCCTTGTAGACAGGATTAACACCACTGTAAGGTCTGTTTATCCTGAGAAGGGGACTGCCTGATTTTTCCTATAAAATACCAAGTGGAACACTCCAGATGAAACAGTTGTTATGCTTCATAGGCAAGCCATGTGGGACTGGCTTTGTAATGACTAGAATATTCTTCTACAGAATATGCCTATAACCAGGTCACACTAAATTTTAGAGTTAAGGGGACCCTTTTACATGGGTACCCCTCTCATAGAATCATATGACTCTTTGAGAAGTCTTACCAAATCTGCTGTCTCTCATGGGTCTTATAGTTGATTATTAAAAATCAGGGATAATAAACAAAAGAAAAAGGAAAGGAAAAAGGGAATTGTTGGTTGGAGATAGAATTTATTGGCAATTGATGCTCAGTACCACAAAGGAAAATTAGCATTGAGACAAAGGATCTTTCAGCAACGCAATTTTTATTTCCTGGACTGCAGGAAGAGTACCCTCACCAGCCATCTTGCCACAAGAGTACAAAGAACAAAGGGAAACATACAAATTTATTTCTTATGCATTTGGGGTTGCCCTTACTGCTGTGTCTGATCTCCGTTGGCTGGAGCCAGACCTCACAATCTAAACTAAAACTTGATTGGCTAACAACTTAAAACTTTTTAAAGCAGGTAAAAACAATGGAGAGCTGGAACATGCCTGTGAGCACATCCAGCACAGATATCTTGGTTAAAGTACAAGGACGTAGAGTGTACTACATGACTGTAAGCATGGCATGTTCAACAGCTACATTGGATATGGCTTAACAAAGTTATAAACACACTTGTTTTTTAACAAGAAAGGAAACTTTTAAAGAAACATTTCTACTTTCCACCAGAGTCAAAGAACTTCCCTTGTGGTAGAAATTCCCTGGCAGAAATTTTTGGATGGAGATTCACTATTTGCCCCAAATCAGAGAATTAAGAAAAAAATCAGAAGGCAAAGGTTATCATGAGAATGCTGACATTGCCTGGGGCATTGCTGAGCCAAATTAAGTTAAAAATTTATAAAAGAACCTGAATCCCTAGGCTTACTCCTTGCTGGGAAGCCAAAACTCTTTTTCAGCAGAAAAGATAAAATGGTCTGGGAGTAGAAAAGTTCCTGGGACCAAAACATAAAAAACATACAGGTTAATAGAACTATAAAATTTGAGATATTTAAATAGACTTTATGTAAGGTAGTTGTAATTCCTTTACCTGAATGTCTTATGAAAATGGGTATTGCATCTAACTGGGGGATGTTTCCCCTATTTTAATATAAAATTGAAGGCTTGTAAATCTGCTTTTTGAGAAATGTTAATTGGACAGATTACATGGGAACTAATAAAGATTGTCTGAACCTAAAAATGTAGGGTAAAAGCTGGAGTACTCGTCAGGACAAATTCTCCACTTCGTAGCCTTTTGTGGAGCTTTTCTTGGGGCTTATGGCAAAAGAGTGAGTACTTCCCAATAGCAAGAACTGGATTGCTAAATTTCTACTTGAGGGCACTTACTGCCTTGCTCTGGAATGTTAACTCAGGCTACCCTTATGCTAATAAAAATAATAGTGCCCCAAAGAGTTCCATGGTAAAATGAAAATGGTTTACATAGGCTCTTGCCACCTGGGGATAAAAGAAGGAGATACTCATGAGCAGTGAGCCTCTTTTTTCCCTAGTATTGATTCTAAGTATGTGAGAAGCTGCTAGATTCTACAGTGCTTTTTAGACAGCTCTCATGAGCTGTTTGGCTTGTGAGTGGCAGTTCCAAGGTGAGTAAATATCTTGTTTGGAAGTTTGCTGCTCTGGTTAAAGAAGGATCAAACTTTTTTTTCTTTTAAGTTATTTATAGTTTAGAACATTTTGGTGAAATACGTTTTTTAAGCAAATTTACTTTTCTCTCTGAGTTCTCCAAAATCCAGATTGTGATTTTATGGCAATGTAGTTATTTGCATAAGTTTAGTAAGAGCCCTTTAGAACAGATCAGTTGAAGACACTGGTTATTTTACCAAGACTGATTAAAATTGCATATTTTTGGGTAAAGTTCTAGCAAAGCCAACTTAAGAGGAGTCTGTATAGTCAATCATTCTTGCCACACCTTATGTGAATAATCAGACAAAGTATAATAAGCTTAAAACTTATTTTGTACACAAATTGGTCTTACTATAATTTCTATTTAATAGAAAAGGAGAGCTAGAGAGAAAGAGAAATTGTTTCAAAGAAACAGTGTCACACTTCATACTAGATTATGGCCCTAATTTCTTTTTTTTCAGTGCAGATCAAATCATGAATCATTTCTTGACTATAATTATTCTCTAGAGAGTATCAAATTATAACTTTTCTTTATATTTTTAGTTGGTACCCTAATGGAATTGGTTCCATTTTCTGTTCTGACACACAAATACTCTTTTCATCATCTAAATATTAAGAAGGTTATTTATTTCTCTGTGTTTTACTTCCAGGAAAACCAACATCATGGTATTCTGAAGAAAAGAAATGTGAGTCTCCCTCATTTGGCATCCCACTGGGCCTGATCTGTTTTTAACTGCAAATGCATGGCTACTAAGACTATGTAAGTACCCTTCCTCTATGCCCAGGGACTGATGCAGGTCAGACCCTCCAAATCAAGGGTGGGAACAAAGGTGTTTAAACTGCTAGCAAAACGAGAGACTTTACCTCCTGAGCTACTATTATGTGGCTCCTTTGCATCTACCCCAACCATAAAGGATATCCTGCTCCTGTAGAATTAAAAGAAAATAATTACTGATAAGATAAAGATACCTTGTGACAAAGCCTCCTAAGTATAATACTCCCAGTTAGGAGTTGTCCCAATACATATATATTTCCTTAAAAAAATTTTTTCAGAGTAATACCTATATTGTGTATAGTTAATTGCTATAAGTCTATAGCTAAAACTAAGATTACAGTAACTCAAAGCATAAAAATTAAAAATGACAGTTTTGCAACCTCGCCTTGGCTTTTTGTTTGTTGGCTTTCTACTTAAAAAGTAATAATAAATTTAAGGAGTAATAAATGCCTGTTCATGTCCATTCCTATCTGGCCTAGAACAATTAATTGGCTGTAAGTCTTGTTGACTGTAATTCCCTAAGCAGTGGGATTTAGAGTCCCACGGTGCTGACAGAATGGGCCTGGGACAGGCAGGCATGCCACCCACCCCAGCAATATTATGGAACAAAATTAAAACTTGGTGGTCATTGATGTAGCAAATCTTAGCCAGAAGAGAAAGAATGTACATCAAAAATAAAATTTGAAGGCCCTGTGAAATTTTATTTTGGATGGACTCCCTTCTCAACCAAGTCACCCTAAAATTCAATCTGAAAGACTGGTCCAAGCCATAATGGGAAGTGGGGATTGGAAATGTCTCATTATACTCCTTCAGCATTAACATCAACACAAAAGACCTTATGCCTGAGAAGAAACATTTCGAGTCTACTTTCACTAAAGCCTGCTACTTGAAGGCTTTATCTGCATGATAAGACCTAGGTCTCCACAGCCTTTTATCTTAACCCAGATGTTCTTTTCTCTAGATAATAACTCAACTAATTGCCAATCAGAATATGTTTAAATCTACCTCTGACCTGGAAGCCCCTGCTTCAGGTTGTCCTGCCCATCCAGATTGAACCGATGTAAATCTTACATGCTTTGATTGATGTATTATACCTCCCTACAATGTATAAAAGCAAGCTGTACCCCCGCCACCTTGGGTACACATCATAAGGACAGCCTGAAGCTCTTTCACAGCTGTGTCCTTAACCTTGGCAAAGTAAACTTTCTAAATTGATTGAGACCTGTCTCAGATATTTTTTGGTTTACACCAGCATAGCACTGGGTCTTTCCCTAGGCCACAGTAATCACTGCCTGGCTACTGCCTCTGTTCACTCAAGGCCCAAGAGCTCTTCAATCAGCAAGTATCAAATCCAGCCAGGTTTACAAGCTTCCCTTCAGAGTAGCAAGTGCCCCCCGCCCCCCTTCCCCGGGTTCTGCATGTGTTCCAAGAATCTGTCTGAGACCAGGGCATATAGTCAGATACCAGGGCATGTAGGAATCTACCTGGTGCTCTGTTCTACTGTGGCTAAGCTGCCACACAAGCCACAAGACAGAGTCCTTCCCACTCTTTCCTCTCTTTTCTTCAAGCAGAGACAGCTCTCCCTTGGCCACCACCATGCCAGGTCTACAGTTGGTACTGCCTATCACCAATGTTCACTGGAGGCCCGAGGGCTCTTCAGCAAGCCTGGGCAAGTGACTCAAGGGTCTGGTTATAGAATTTTCTGGAGATTAAATACCTCTATAGGTTTTCACTAGTTATTTGGTGTATGCCCTATGTAGATGAAGGTGATATTTCCTGTCATAGCTAAAGTGTTACCATTTGATTTAGTTCTAGGAAGTCCTTAGGATCCCTGTCTTCAGGTTCTATTCTCCTGCCTCACTGAGGCTCTCTCTTCAGGGTAATGGGTTTTCCTCTGTATCAGGCCTCCACGTGCAAGCCCAGACCCAGAAAGTCTGAAGTCCTGCCTGTCTGGGCTGATCACCCCCTACCTTCTTTTGCCATTATCCCTGATAGCCGTTATCCCTGATAGCTTCCCCTGGTTAAGATGGCTCACCCCACCCTTCCATCTTAACTGTTATTGTAACAATGTTAATACACCCCGCACCACCCTACCATCTTAACTACTCTTACCCCACCCACCATTGTAACTGAACTTATGGTAATGTATACTCCTCGCCCCTACGCCCACCACTGTAACTGATCTTACTCTGTAACTTACCACTGCCCATCCCAAACCTATAAAACCAACTCCTATCCCACCGCCCTTTGCTAACACCCTTTTCAGCCCTAGCCCACCTGCATCCAGGTGAATAAACAGCCATGTTGCTCACACAAAGCCTGATTGGGGGGTCTCTTAATTCAAAGCGTGCATTTTAACACTCTGTCCCAGGACAGGTCCAGAAATGCCATCCAGGAGCTAAGACCCCAATGTGGCTAAGCTGTTACCCAAGCTGCAAGAGAAAGTTTTCTTTACTCTTCTCTCTCCTTTTCCCAAGTGGAAGGGGTCCCTCCCCATAGCCGCTGCAACTGCTTATGAAGTCAGCATGGTTTTGAGTCTCACTCAAGGCCCACAGTGAATACTGACCAGCTACCGCTGCTGCTTATTGAGGGCCCAAGGGCTTTTTAGTCAGTTCATGATGAATTCTGCAAAAACTGGGTCCTTCTCTTGAAGGCAGTGAGTTCCATTCTGGTCCAGAACGTATTTCAAAATATTATCCAGGAACTAAGGCTGGGAATGTGAGCCTCAGAACTCTGTCAGGTGCCTTATCTTACTATGGCTCAGCTGGTAACCGAGTTGCAAGATAAAGTCCTCTTTACTCTCCTCTCCTCAAGCAGAAAGAAAGAGTCTCTCCTAGAGCTGTGAGCTGTGTTCCCTAGATTTAAGGGAGGGGTAATACAAGCACTCCCTTGGCCACCCCAGCTTGTATCTCACTAAGTTGCATGTACCCAAAATTCACTGGGTTAGAGCCCAGCACAGTACCAGAACTAGCCCAGAAATTACAGTCCTTGTGGCCTTGACCGACATACAAGTATATTTAGAACCTCAGAATACTTTAGTTCACTGTGGCAGGGTTTGTGGCAGGTTCCAACTGCTGGGATGTACAATTTGTTTCTCGCTAGGGCTGGTCTAAATCTCCTTCCAGGGATGCTGGCTGAGTTCTGCCTATGGTGCTTTCCACTGTGACAGGGCAGCACTGAATTTCAATGCAAAGTCTCACAAGCACTGCATTCTCCCTCCCCAGACAGCAGAGATTCTGTCTTCATGCCATGTGGCTGCTGCTGGGGGATGAGGGAGGCAGTGTGTATGTGATTCAATACTGTCTTTCCTACCCTCTCCAGTGCCTCTTTTATTTTTCTTTTTTAAAAATTTTTAATTTTTTAATTATACTTTAACTTCTGGAGTACATGTACAGAACGTGCAGATTTGTTACATAAGTATACACATGTCACGGTGTTTTGCACCCACCACTGCTTCATCTACATTAAGTATTTCTTCTAATGCTATCCCTCCCCTAGCCCCACACCCCATGACAGGCCCCAGTGTGTGATGTTCTCCTCCCTGTGTCCATGTGTTCCATTTTTCAACTCCCACTTAGGAGTGAGAACATGCAGTGTTTGATTTTCTGTTTCCGTGTTAGTTTGCTGAGAATGATGGTTTCCAGCTTCATCCATGTCCCTGCAAAGGACATGAACTCATCCTTTTTTATGGCTGCATAGTATTTCATGGTGAATATGTGCAACATTTTCTTTATACAATCTATCTTTGGTGGGTATTTCGGTTGATTCCAAGTCTTTGCTGTTGTGAACCGTGCAGCAATAAACATGCATGTGCATCTGTCTTTATAGTAGAATAATTTACAAATCTTTGGGTATATATTCAGTAATTGGATTGCTGGGCCAAAGAATCACCACACTGTCTTCCACAATGGTTGAACTAATTTACACTCCCACCAACAGTGTAAAAGTATTACTTTTTCTCCACATCCTCTCCAGCATCTGTTGTTTCCTGACTTTTAAATGATCACCATTGTAACTGGCGTGAGATGGTATCTTAATATGGTTTTGATTTGCATTTCTTTAATGACTAGTGATGATGAGCTTTTTTTTTCATGTTTGTTGGCTGCATAAATGTCTTCTTTTGAGAAGTGTCTGTTTATATTCTTTGCTTACTTTTTGATGGGATTTTTTTCTTATAAATTCATGTAAATTCCTTGTAAATTCTGGATATCAGACCTTTGTCAGATGAATATATTGAAAAATTTTTCTCCCATTCTGTAGGTCGCCTGCTCACTCTGATGATACTTTCTTTTGCTGTGCAGAAGCTCTTTAGTTTAATTAGATCCAATTTGTCAATTTTAGCTTTTGTTGCCATTGCTTTTGGTGTTTTAGTCATGAAGTCTTTGCCTATGTCTATGTCCTGAATGATATTGCCTAGGTTTTCTTCTAGAGTTTTTATGGTTCCAGTTCTTATGTTTAAGTCTTTAATCCATCTTGAGTTAATTTTTGTATAAGATATAAGTTTGGTTCCAGAACCATGATGTTTTGGTTACTGTAGCCTTGTAGTACAGTTTGAAGTCAGGTGGCATGATGCCTCCTGCTTTGTTCTTTTTGCTTAGGATTGTCTTGGCTGTGCAGACTCTTTTTTGGTTCAATAAGAAATTTAAAGTAGTTTTTCCAGTGCTGAAAAGAATGTCAGTGATAGATTGATGGGGATAGCATTAATCTATAAATTGCTTTGGGCAGTAAGGCCATTTTTATATTAATTCTTTCTACCCATGAGCATAGAATGTTTTTCCATTTGTTTGTGTCCTCTCTTATTTCCTTGAGCAGTGATTTATAGTTCTCCTTGAAGAGGTCCTTCACATCCCTTGTAAGTTGTATTCCTAGGTATTTTATTCTCTTTGTAGCAATTGTGAATGGGAGTTCACTCATAATTTGACTCTCTGTTTGTCTATTATTAGTGTATAGGAATGCTTTTAATTTTTGCACATTGATTTTGTATCCTGAGACTTTGCTGAAGTTGCTTCTCAGTAAGGAGATTTTGGGCTGAGATGATGAGGTTTCTAAATACATAATCATGTCATCTGCACAGAGAGACCATGTGACTTCATTGCTTCCTTTTTGAATATGCTTTGTTTCTTTCTCTTGCCTGATTGCCTGGACGAGAACTTGCAATATTACATTGAATAGGAAGGATGAGAAATGGCATCCTTGTCTTGGGCTGGTTTTCAACAGGAATGCTTCCAGTTTTTGCCCATTCAGTATAATATTGGCTGTGGGTTTGTCATAAATAAATCTTTTTATTTTTAGATACATTCCATCAATATCTAGTTTATTGAGAGTTTTTAGCATGAAGAGCTGTTGAATTTTGTCAAAGGCCTTTTCGCATCTATTGAAATAATCATGTGGTTTCTGACATTGGTTCTGTTTACATGATGGATTACATTTATTGATTTGCATATGTTGAAGCAGACTTGCATCCCAGGGATGAAGCTGACTTGATTGTGGTGGATAAGCTTTTTGATGTGCTGCTGGATTCACTTTGCCAGTATTATATTGAGTATTTTCACATCAATGTTCATCAGGAATATTGGCCTGAAATTTTCTTTTTTTGTTGTGTCTCTTCCAGGTTTTGTCATCAGGATGATGCTGGCCTCATAAAATGAGTTAGGGAGGAGTCCCTCTTCTATTGTCTGGATTAGTTTCAGAAGGAATGGTACTAGCTCTTCTTTTTACCTCTGGTAGAATTCGACTGTGAATCTATCTGATCTTGGACTTTTTTTTTGGTATGTAGGCTATTAATTGCTGCCTCAATTTCAGAACTTGTTATTGGTCTATTCAGGGATCCAACTTCTTCCTGGTGTAGTGTTGTGAGGCTGTATGTGTCCAGAAATTTGTCCATTTCTTCTAGATTTTCTATTTTATTTGCATAGAGGTGTTTATAGTATTCTCTGAGGGTAGTTTGTATTTCTGTGGGATCAGTGGTGATATCCCCTTTATCATTTCATATTGTTTCTATTTGATTCTTCTCTCTTTTCTTCTTTATTAGAGGCCTTGCTGAGCTGAGTGAGCTCTGCCCAGTTCAAACTTCCTGGTGGCTTTGTTTACACTGTGAGGGTAAAACCACCTACTCAAGCCTCAGCAATGGCAGACACCCCTCCTCCCACCCAGCTCCAGTGACCCAGATCAACCCTAGACTGCTGTACTGGCAGTGAGTTTCAAGCCAGTGGATCTTAGCTATTTGGGCTCCATGGGGGTGGGATCTGCTGAGGGCAACCACTTGGCTTCCTGGCTTCAGCCCTTTTTCCAGAGGAGTGAACAGTTGTGTGTCTTGCTGGCATTACAGGTGCCACTGGGATATGAACAAAAAACTCCTGCCACCAGCTCGATGTGTGCCCAAACAGCCACCCAGTTTTGTGCTTGAATTCCAGGACTCTGGTGTCATATGCACTGGAGGGGATCTCCTGGTCTGCTGGTTGTGAGGATTGTGGGAAAAGCTGGAATGTACTGTTGCTCCTGGTACAGTCTCTCATGACTTCCCTTGGCTAGGGGAGTTGAATCCCTTGACCCCTTGTGTTTCTTGGGTGAGGCAATGGCCTACCCTGATTTGGCTCACACTCCATGGGTTTCACCCACTGTCCAATCAGTCCCAATGAGATAAACTGGGTACCTCAGTTGGAAATGAAGAAATCACCCACCTTATGCATCAATCTTGCTGGGAGCTGCAGACCAGAGCTCTTCTCATCTGGCCATCTTGCCTGGAAGTCTGCCTCTTTTCTTAATATGGTGTTAAAAATAAGTACTGTGATCTCTCAATTGATTTTTGGGTTTCATAAAGGAGGCTTTTTTTTTTTTAAACGAATGTTCAATTTGGTTTTCCTGTGGGGTTGGGGGAACAATTGCTAGAGGATTCTATTTGACCATCTTGCTCTACCTTCTCCTCCCACTTACGTGAATTTTATGTGAGAAATAAGATTTTATCTTTTGAATCTATTGTATTTTGTGGTCTCTTTTTTATGTCAATCTCATTACATATATTAATTAATATAGAATTTGGTATGAGAGTTGTGGTACTGCTATATGACTAGCATGCAGAGAGAACACAAAAAGTGTAGGCTAGAAAGCTAGTAACCTGATTTGTCCTATGGAAGAATATTTGTTAGTAATTTTGCTAGTGATACTTTGTAAGCCAAACCGCATGCTAATAGAGACCCTAACTCTAGTGTTGGTATGTTTTAGCTGCTTCTTGCCATTTACAATGTCCTACGAAAGAGATCATCTTTAGCTGATTTTAAGTGATGACTTTGTAGAAGCAGCGTCAGCAGGAGATAAGCCTGTGGCCTCTAAGCCTTTCTCAAGCATGTCCTCTTAAGAATGAGTTTTCAGTCAGACAATGGTAGTCAGCTTAGCCCAGATATAGAAGTAATGATTTGATATACATATACATTATAAAATAATTGTCACAACCAAGTTAATTAACATATTTACCATTTCACATAGTTACCTTTATGTGTGGTGAAAATACTTAAGATCTAGTTTCTTAGCAAATTTCAAGTTTATAATACGTTATTGCTAACTAGGGTTACCATGCTGTAAATTAGGTCTACAGAACTTATTCATCCTATAACTGTAGGGTTTGTTTATATCCTTTGGCCAATATTTCTCCATTTCCCTCACCCCCGGACACTAGTAACCGCCATTCTACTCTGTTTCTAATGCATTTGACTTTCATTTTTCTTCTCTTTTCATTTTTTGGATTCCACATAAAAGAAAGATCATGCAGTATTTGCCCTTCTGTGTCTGGCTTATTTTACTTAGCACAATGTTTCAAAGCTTACCCATATTGTTACAAATTGCAGGAATTCTTTATTTTTTAGGGAAAATATTCCATTCTATATATGTATCTCACAATTCTTTCATTCATTTATCCATAAACAGACTTTGTTCCCTGGTCTTGGCTATTATGAATAGTGCTGCAATAAACATAAGAGCGAAAGTATCTCTTTGTAATACTAATTTTCTTTCCTTTGGATATATATGCAGAAGTGAGATTGCTGGATTATATGGTAGTTTTGTTCTTAATTTGTGAAGGTGCCTCTATACTCTTCCCTATAGTAACTATAGCAATGGACATTTTCACCAATAGTGTTAAAGGCTTCCTTTGTCTCTGCATCATTGCCAACACTTGTTCATCTCTTGTCTTTTTGACAACAGCCATTATAACAGGTATGAGGTAATATCTTTTAATTTGCATTTCCCTGTGATTAGTAAAGTTGAACACCTTTTCCTGTATCTATTGGCCATTTCTATGTCCATTTCATATGCTACTTTTTAATTCTGTTGTTTCCTTTGCTATGCAGAAGATTTCCAGTTTGATGTAGCTACACTTGCTTATTTTTGTCTTGTTGCCTGTGTTTTTGGTGTTGGATCCAAAAATAATAGCCAAATCATTATGAAGGAGTTTTCCACCCATGTCTTCCAAAAGTTTTATGGTTCCTGGTCTTATGTTTACATTTTTAATTTACTTCTAGTAGATTTTTGTGAGTGTTAGAAGAGTCTAAGTTTATTAATTTGCATATGGATATACAGTTTTCCCAATACTATTTATTGAAAGTTATCTTTTTGCCACTATGCATTCTTGGTATCCTTATCAAGGATACCAAGATAGTATAGTATATGTGTGAATTTATTTCTGGGGTCTCAATCCTGTTTCATTGGTCTATGTGTCAGTTGTTAATGCCAATATTATATTCTTTTGATTACTGTGGCATTGTAATATAATTTGAAATCAGGAAGCGTGAAGACTCTAGCTTTTTTCTTTCTCAAGATTGCTTTGGGTATCTGAGGTATTTTGTGGTTCCATACTAATTTTAGAATTGTTTATCCTATTTCTGTAAAATAATGTCACTGAAATTTTGATAGGAATCACACTGAATCCATATATCACTTTGTGAATTATGAACATTTAACAATATTAATTTTCCAATTTATGAACAAAGGACTTTTTTCATTTATTTGTGTCTATCCTTCATTTTTTCATCAATGTCTTATAATTTTTAAGGTACATATTTTTTCAAATCCTTGTTAAATGTATTCCTTCATATTTTATTATTTTGATGATGTTTAAATAAAATTTTTCAGAAATTTAATTTCAGATATTTTGTTGTTAATGTATAGAAATACACTGATTATTGAATATTGATTTTATATCCTGCTAGTTTTCTTAATGTGTTTATGATTTCCAACACACTTATTGTTGGAATTGTTAGAATTTGCTGTATCCAAGATCACATCATCTGCAAGCAGAGACAATTTTACTTCTTTTTACATTTGGATGGCACTTTTCTTTTCCTTTTGCTATAGCTAAGACTTCCACTAGTGTGTTGAATAGAAGTGGTGAGAGTGAGCATTTTTGTCTTGTTTCTGATTTTAGAGAAAAAACATTCTGCTCCTTATGGTTGATGAATAATAGCTGTGGGTTGGTCATACATGGCCTTATTATGTTGATAGGCATTTCTTCTATACCTAGTTAGTTGCGAATTGCTTCATGAAGGGATGCTGGAGTGTGTCAGATGCTTTTTCTGAATTTATTGAGAGGCTCATATGATCTTTCTCTTTTATTCTGTTAATGTGGTATATCACTTTTATTTATTGGCATATGTTGAATGATACTTGTATCCTAGGGATAAATCCCATTTGATAATGATGTATTCTATTTTTAATGTGCTGTTGAATTAAGTTTGATATTATTTTGTTGAGGGTGTTTACACGTTTGGAAACCATAGAAATACACGGAAATTAAACAACATTCTTTTGAGATTACAAAACAATTCTTGAAACAAATAAAACTCAAACACAACACACCAAACCCTGTGGAATACAACAAAATCAGGGCTAAAAAGGAAGCTTATAGCAATAAATATCTACTTTTAAAAAGTAGAAATATTACAAATTAACAATGTAATAGTGCATCTCAAGGAACAAGAAAAGCAAGAACAAACGAAACTGCAAATAAGCAGAAGAAAAGAAATAATAGTAATCAAAGAAAAATTAAGTAAAATAGAGATTAAAATACAAAGAATCAACAAAATAAAAAGTTGGCTTTTCAAAAAGATAAGCAAAATTGATAAACCACTAACTAGATGAACAAAGGAAAGACTAAGATAAAATCAGAAATGAAAAAGGAGGCATTACAACTGATGATAGAGAAATACAAAAGATCATTAGAAACTATTATGAATAACTATATGCTAACAAACTGGAAAACTTAGAGGAAATGGGTAAGTTCTCAGTAACATACAACCTACAAAATTGAATCAGGAAGAAATAGAAAACCTAAACATACCAATAATGAGTAGTAAGAATCAATCAGGAATAAAACGTCTCCCAGCAAAGAAATGCCCAAGACTGAATGAATTCACAGCTAAATTCTATAAATTTTACATAGAAGAACTAATAATAATCCTCTTGAAACTATTCAAAAATTGAAGGGGGTGGGGAATGTTCCTAACCAAGAGGTCAGCATCACCCTGAAATCAAAACCAGACTGGGACAAAACAAAAAAAAAATTAAAGCTGTAGGCCAATATCCCTGATAAACATTGATACAGGAATCTCAACAAAATGCTAGTAAACCAAATTCGACAACACATCAAAGAGTTAATACAGCATGATCAAGTGGGGTTCAAACAAGGAATACAAGAATGGTTCAACATATCCAAATCAATAAATGTGATTCACATCAACAGAACAAAGCACAAAAAACTCATGATCACTTCAATAGATGTGGAAAAAGAATTTGATAAAATTTTACATTTTTTCATGATAAAAGCTATCATCTAGACATAGAAGAAACATACCTCAAAATAACAAAGGTGATATAAGACAAACCCATAAGCAGAACCACAATGAGTGATGAAAAGTTAAAAGCATTTTCCCTAAAAACTGGAACAAGACAATAATACCTACTTTCACCACTTCTATTCAACATAGTACTGGAAATCTTAGCCAGAATAGGCAGGCAAATGCAAGAAATAAAAGGCATCCAAATTGAAAGAGAGGAAGTTAAATTGTCCCTCTTTGCTAAAAATATGATGTCATACCTTGAAAAACTTAAAGATTCCACCAAAAAACTCTTAGATGTAATAAAAAGTTCAGTAAAGTGGCAGTACAGAAAATCAACATACGAAAATCAGTAGCGTTTCTACACACCAACAATGATCTAGTTCAGAAAGAAACAAGGAAGGTGATCCCATTTACAATTGCTACAAAAATTATCTAGGAATAAATTTAACAAAGAAGGTGAAAGATCTCTACAAGGATAACTATGAGACATGGATGAGAGAAATTATAAATGACACAAATAAATGGAAAGACATCCCATACTCGTGAATTGGAAGAATAAATATTGCAAAAATGACCATATTGCCCAAAGCAATCTACAGATTCAATATAATCCCTATCAAGTTACCAACATCATTTTTCATAGATTTAGAAAAAATAATCCCAAATTAGCCAAAAAGAGACCAAAAAGGCAAAGCAATCCTAAGCAAAAAGAACAAATCTGGAAGCATCATATTGTCTAACTTCAAATTATTCTATAAGGCAATAGTAAATAAAATAGCATGGTACTAGTATAAAAAAAGATGTATAGAACAACAACAACAAAAAAAACAATTAGTGGTGTTGGGAAAATTGGACAATCATATACAGAAGAATGAAATTGGATCCTTTTTCTCTCACCATGTAAAAAATCAACTGAAAATGAATAAAAACTTAAACATTATGACCCTAAACTAGAAATATACTAGAAAAGAACCTAAGGAAAACTATAAACATTGGTTTATAAAAACAATTTATAACTAAGACCTTAAAAGCATAGTCAATAAAAATAAAAATAGACAATTGGGACTTTATTAAGCTAAAAATCTTCTGCACAACAAAGAAATGATAAACACAGTAAACAATCTACTGTATGGGGGAACACATTTGCACCTTATGCCTCTAACAAATAACTGATAAGTAGAATCTACAGAAAACTAAAACAACTCAAGGAGAAAGACAAACATCTCTATTAAAAATTGGGCAAAGGATATGAGCAGATATTTATCTAAAGAAGAAGTACAAGTGGCCAACAAATTCATGAAAAAATGCTCAATATCGTTAGATAAATGCAAATTAAAACCTAAAATGTGACATGATCTTATATCAATGAGAATAGCTGTTATTAAAAATTCAAAACACAACAGATATTGGCACAGATACAGGGAAAAGAAAACTCTTATACACTGTTCTTGGTAGTGTAAGTTAGTTCATCCTCTATGGAAAACAGTATGAAGATTCCTCAAAGAACTAAAAATATAACTATCATTTAATCCAGCAATCACACTGCTGGGCATCTACTCAAGGAAAAGAAATAATTGTACATAAAAGACACCAATACCCAAATATTTATTGCAGCACTATTCACAATAGCAAAGTCATAGAACCAATCTAAGAGTCCACTAACGGTTGACAGAATAAAAAAGAATAAAACAATGTTCTTTATAGCAACATGGAGGGAGCTTGTGGCTCCTAAGTAAACTAATTCAGAAACAGAAAATGAAACACTGAATATTCTCACTTGTAAGTGAGAGTTAAATAATGAGTACATATGGACATAAAGATAGCAATAATTGACACTGAGGATTCCAACAAATGCTAGGACATTAGGTGGGTTAGGTTTGAAAAATTAACTATGGGGTACTCTGTTCACTATTTTGTTAAATATGAGTATGTAAGAAGCCCAATTCCCACCAATATGCAATATGCCTATTTAACAGTCATGCATATATACCCCCTCAACATAAAATAAAATAAAATAAAATAAAGACAGAAAAAAATAAATCAATGCATGGCATTATAAAAATTAATGGAACACAAAATGAGACAGCAAGAGAGGAAAAGAGAGATGAAAAGCTGTAAGACATACATAAAACAATTAAAATTGCAATAGTAAGGATTTTTCTATCAGTAATTATAAATGTAAATAGATTGATTTATCCATCAAAAGACAGAGTGAATGAACAATATCTAAGATATAAGACACTCAGTTTAGATTAAGGTGTACACATATGTGAAAGTGAGAGAATGGAAAATAATATTTTATGTAAATATTAAACAAAAGGCAGCAGAGGTAGCTATACAGATACTAGAAAAAATAAACTTTAAGTCAAAAACTGTCACAAGAGACAAACAAGGACATTACATAACAATAAAAGGGTCAATTCACCAGGATTGTATAATAAACATATATGTACCCAGTAGCAGCACACCCAAATATGTAAAGAAAACTTTAACAAAACTGAAGAAAAAGTTGGACAGCTACAGAACATCCAGACAGAATCAATATAGAAATAGAGTGCTCACTTCAGCAGTACATATACTAAAATTGGAATGATACAGAGAAGATTAGCATGGTCCCTGAGCAAGGATGACATGCAAATTTGTGAAGTGTTCCATATTAAAAAACAAAAAAAAAATTAGAGAGAGACATCCAAGATGGTGGATTAGCAGCAGCTCAGGACTGTAGCTCCCAGTGAAAGTGCAGAGAGCGAGTGGACGTCGCACTTTAAGAAGAATTTTTGTTGCCCACAGACCGGGAGATTCCCAGAGGAGGAGCCACACGGGTCGCCAGTGTGACTTTTTCGGCCAGCGTGGCTGTTTTGCAGGTGCCCCGGCATGGTGCTTCTCGGTGCAGAGTATACAGGATGGGGTGCCCTTTGAGTTGGGCTTGGCTGGTCCCATCCCCACAAGGAGAACAGCAATTGGAAATGCTGAACACTGAGAATTTCACAGCAAGCACAGCCAAACCGGGAAGGTCTAGCTCTGTGAGGAAGGGGCGTCTGCCAAAGGAAAACTAAGAAACAGAAAAAACTTCATCACCGGGCAGAGAGAGATCCAAGATGGCTGATTAGCAACAGCTCAGGATTGTAGCTCCCAGTGAAAGCGCAGAGAGGGAGTAGACGCCACAAATTCAGATGAATTTCTGTTGCCCACAAACTGGGAGATACCCAGCGGAGGAGCCACATGGGTTGCCAGCGTGACTCTTTTGGCTGGTGCGGCTGTTTTGCTGGTGCCCTGGAGCAACACAGCGCTTCTCAGTGTGGAGTATACGGGACTGGGTGCCCTTTGAGTCAGGCTTGGCTGGTCCCATCCCCACAAGGAGAATAGCAATTGGAAGTGCTGAGGACTGAGAATTTCACAGTAAGCACAGCTGAACCCAGGAAGGCCTAGCTCTCTGGGGAAAGGACGTCCACCGAAAGAAAACTAGGAAACAGAAAAAAATTCATCACCAAAAAGCCAGACGTCCACTCAGACCCAATCTGAAAGTCAGCAATTACAAAGATGACAGGTGGATAAATCCACAAAAATGGGAAGAAACCTGTGCAAAAAAGTTGAGAACACCCAAAATTAGAATGCCTCTCCTCCTACAGGGGATCGCAGCTCCTCATCAGCAAGAGACCAAGGCCTGATGGAGAACGAGTGCAATGAACTGACAGAATCAGGCTTCCGAAGGTGGATAATAAGAAACTTCTGTGAGCTAAAAGAACATGTACTAACCCAATGCAAAGAAACTAAGAACCTTGAAAAAATATTTGACAAAATGCTAATGAGAACGGATAACTTTGAAAGGAATATAAATGAATTGATGGAGCTGAAAAAAACAACAAGAGAACTTCGCGAAGCATGCACAAGTTTCAACAGCGGAATTGACCAAGCAGAAGAAAGGATATCAGAGGTCGAAGATCAACTCATTGAAATAAAACAAGAAGGCAAGATTAGAGAAAAAAGGGTAACAAGGAATGAACAAAGTCTCCAAGAAATATGAGACTATGTGAAAAGACCTAATCTACATTTGATAGGTGTACCTGAATGTGACGAAGAGAATGAATCCAAGCTGGAAAATAC